>MCJB01050282.1:0-58697 GCA_002018475.1 Nicotiana obtusifolia
AAAAAAAAAAAAAAAAAAACCCCGTTAGGCCCGTTGGGCCTGCGGGCCTAGGCCCGTAGCGGGCCGGTCCCAACCCACGAGCCCGCCAGGCCCGGGGCCGCCAGGCCCAGGCCCGCCAGGCCCGTTAGGCCCAGGCCCGCGGTGGGCCACAGCCTTAGGGAGTACTTATTTCGTCAAATAGGAGAGCTTAAATGGAAATCCCTAAATTTAATTACCAGCTTGAAAACGGTGCAAGTTTAATTTAGAGGGTCTAAAGGCCATTTTGCCACTTTAAATTTGATATCGAGTTCTGTTGAAGGAGTGCGTACATTTGAAAAATAAGTACATTTAGTATTAAAAAAAATCATTTTTAAAGTGTTTGACGACTCTTTTGGTATCTTTTTAGTAAACAAACATTTGAAAGAATTTTATCAAACACTTAAAGAGCTGCTTTTGACTTTAAAAAAGAAGAAGATATGGGCTAGTACAGAGAGAGAGGGGACCCCAACGGTAAAAGAATGTAGAAATGGCGTGGGTAGCTATTTTATAATGTGGTATTTAGTTTTTATCCAATATTTTTAATACTGAACAAAAATAATTATTATTTTATTAAAATTAATACAAAAAGATGATTTATCCTTTCTTCACGAGTGCTGTGCAAATATTAAAGACATGGTGTCCTTAATATTTACACAATACTCATAAAGTTAAGGACATGATGTCCTAAAGTTTAACAACAGAAGATGCACCTTTGTCCTTAATATTTACACAACACTCATGAAGTTAAGGATACCATGTCCTTAATATTACACAATACTCATGAAGTTAAAGACACTATGTCCGTAACATTTACACTGGACACATGAAGTTAAGGACACCATGTCCTTAATATTTACACTGCACATTTGAAGTTAAGGACATGATGTCCTAAAGTTTAACAACAGAAAGTGCAAATACAGGATACTTTGTCCTTAATATTTACACAGCACTCATGAAGTTAAGGACACCATGTCCTTAACATTTACACTACACATATGAAGTTAAGGATAGGATGTCCTAAAGTTTAAAGCAGAAGGTGTTAATTCAGGATAAGTTGTCCTTAATATTTACGCAACACTCATGAAGTTAAGGACATCATGTCTAGCACAGGGGTATTTTTGTTTGGGCAAATAAAAGTTTATTAAAGCAGTAGCTAAAGAATAAATACATTTTAAACAGTAATTTAAGACTAAATACAGCTCTAATTAGTGGCTAATTATATACTTCCCCTAAAAGAATATGGAAATAAAATTGTATAACAAATTTAAATGTTGCTATTTAAAACATAGTTAAAGTTTAAAAATTAGTGCAAATATAACCACAGCCAGATTTGAACGGCAGAGACTTAATTCTTTTGCAACAAAAATATACAGCTCGCTGGCTATTATTTTTGGCGCTGACTATATTATTTAGTTTTTCCAAGTTTCAACGGCAGATCCATTACTAATAGGCCCAAATGAGCCCATAGAGAGGGATATACTAGCTAGCTTTTAAAGCAAACATTTTTTTTGGTTTCCCATTTATGTTACACATGTTGGTGTCTTGATCAATTCGAGTTCGCGTCGCATAAGGCTCGTTAAAGAAAAAATCACTCTCTATTAGGATTTATTATATTTAGGGTTCGAACGCAAGATCTCTATTAAAGGGTGAATGAATCTTATCTATCTCAGCACAACCCTTGATGGTAAAGCGACCTATTGATTCAAACATATGCCAGGAAAATCAAACAAACTCATAGAGGAAAAAGGAAATCTTCTGTCAGTTTCTACGATAAAATTATAAGCATAACAATAATCAAAGGAAAAGACTCTCATAAAAATGAGTTATTATAGAGCTATTTAAGCATAGAAATGATATCAGATAGCCACGTTAAAAAGCTGCTATTTCGGAAATAATCAATATACCCTGAACTTAAATTTTTAAGTTCAAGTTTTTGGACACAAATATCCTAAATTGTCTTGAGTTTATAATCTTTAGTTCAAATTTTCAAAGCAAATAAATATTGATTAATCCTAATTAGCAGCCCTTAGAATGGTGTTTAAGCGACCCTTGAATTTAGCCCATGAGAGCTCATATAAACAAGGAGATTCGAATTTCATATTTCTAACACTGTAAAATGATACTCCATTTCATATACTAGAAATGGCCCCAGTAGTATTCCGGATAATTCAAATCCCACGGGAAAAAAATTAAGAAACTGTAACGATTATGTTAATAAATGATAAATTATACTCCCACTTTAATTTATGCGTGCATATTTGATTGGGCACGAATTTTAAATTTGTAGTGTAAAATAAGACATATATTTTGTGTGGTTATAAATCATTTGCTTAAAGGCAAATTGTTACCAAATAAGAAAAGTGGTCATTCTTTTTGACACGGACCAAAAAATAAATAAGTTCACGGAGTACATATTTTTTAGAGCCACATTTTTTATTTATATTCTTGCAAAATCTAGTAGCAAGAGAAAGACGAGAAGGACAAAGAGACATGACTAAAACAATTGGAGCTTCAACGACAACAATAGTCCAGTATAATCTCACGTGTGGGGTCTGGGGAGGGTAGTGTGTACGCAGATCTTACCCCTACCCCAGTAGGTAGAGAGATTGTTTCCGAAAGACCCTCGGCACAAGGAGATAAAAAAGAGGCAATGGAACAGTAACAACCACACACGTTAGGAGTGCCAGCAACCTAAGAATCAGAAAGTTTACATGGAAAAGGCAGTTTTGATAAGAACAATGGAAACGTACTAGGCAATCGGAGCAGAAAATAATACAAACACAATAAATGCTCGCCCTCCAAACCTTCCTACCTATTTTCATGTCCTCAGTGAGCTGGAGTCGTGTCATGTCCTACCTGATCATATCTTCCCAATATTTCTTAAGCCGCTCTCTACCTCTTCACCTGACAAGGCCAACCACTCACAATTCCTAACTGGAGCGTCAAGGCTTCTCCTCCGCAACCATCTAAGCCTCCCTTCCCGAATTTTTTCCTCCATGGGCGCCACCCCCACCTTAGCCTGAATATCTTCATTCCTAATCTTATCCAACCTAGTATGCCTGCATATCCACCTCAACATCCTCATTTCTGCTACTTTTATCTTCTGGATATGAGAATTCTTGACTAGCCAACAATCCACCCCAACATCCTCATTTCTGCTACTTTTATCTTCTGGATATGAGAATTCTTGAAGCCAGCACTCTGCCCCATACAACAAGGCTGGTCTAATCACTGCTCTATAAAACTTGCCTTTAAGTTCTGGTGGTACCTTTTTGTCACACAAGACGCCAGATGCTAACCTCCATTTCATCCATCCCGTCCCTATACGGTGTGTGCCATTCTCGTCGATCTCCCCATTCCCCTAGATAATAGACCCAAGATACTTAAAACTCCCTTTCTTTGGGATGACTTTTGAATCAAGCCTCATGTTACTGTACGCATCCCCCATTACGTCATTGAACTTGCACTCCAAGTAATATGTCTTAGTCCTGCTCAACTTGAAACCTTTAGACTCTAGGGTCTGTCTCCAAACCTCCAGCCTCTCATCGACACTACCTCACGTCTCATCAATCAGAAGTATATCATCAGCAAATAACATACACCATGACACCTCTCCTTGAATATGGTACGTCAGATCGTCCATCCCTAAGGCAAATAGGAAAGGACTGAGCGCAGATCCTTGGTGTAACCCCAAAACCACCGAAAAATGCTCCGAGTCACCTCACACTGTCCTCACCCGAGTCTTAGCTCTATCATACATGTCCTTAATCACCCTAATTTATGCTACCGGAATACCTTTAGCCTCCAAACACCTCCAAAGAACCTGTCTTGGGACCTTGTCGTACGCTTTCTCTAGGTCAATAAACATCATGTGTAAATCCTTCCTCTTATCCCTATACCATTCCACCAACCTCCTGATAAGATGGATAGCTTCTATAGTTGAACGACCAGCATGAACCCGAATTGGTTCTCTGATATAGACACCGACCTCCTCACCCTCACTTCCACCACCCTCTCCCACACTTATGACTAAGCAACTTGATGCCCATATAGTTGTTACAATTCTGGATATCACCTTTGTTATTGTACAACGGAATCATCGTATTTCATCTCCATTCCTCTGGCATCTTCTTCGTCCTAAAAATAACGTTAAACAATCCGGTCAGCCACTCTACACCCTCTCTACCCACATACCTCCATAACTTAACCGCAATTTCATTTGGCCCAGTCGCTCTACCCCTGCTCATCTCAGGCATAGCCCCCATGACCTCCGCGACCTTAATACGTCTACAATACCCAAAATCATGGCAACTCTCTGAGTGCTCCAAATCACCCAGCACAATGTCTCTATCCCTCTCCTCATTCAGAAATTTATGAAAGTAAGTCTGCCATCTCTGCTTAATCTGAGCCCCATCCATTAAAACTCTGCCATCCTCGTCCTTGATGCACTTCAGTTGATCCAGATCATGCGCCTTTCTCTCTCTCACCTTGGCCAGCCGAAATAACTTCTTGTCCCCACCTTTGTCCCCTAATTCTTCATACAAGTGATAAACGCTGCATTCTTGGCTTCCGTAACCGCTAGTTTTGCCTCCTTCCTAGCCTTATTGTACCCTTCTCTGTTCTCTCTTCTCTCCTTCTCATCTGAGCTCTCCACTAACTTCAAGTACGCCGCTTTCTTAGCCTCTACTTTTTCTTGAACCTCTTCATTCCACCACCAGTCCCCTCTGTGCCCCCCAGAGTGACCCTTCTAGACCCTTAACACCTCCTTCGCAGCCTCCCTGATACAGTTCGCCGTCAATGTCCACATGCCACTCGCGTCCCCATGACTCCTTCAGGCCCCCATATCCATCAACTTCCTCTCCAACTCCTGCGCTTTATCCTTAGACAAGGTTCCCCACATGATCCTCGGACTCATGATAACCCGTTTCTTCCTCTTTATTATGATGTTGACGTCCATCACCAAGAGCCTATGCTATGACGCGAAGAACTCACTCGGGATAACTTTGTAATCCTTGCATAGACCTTTATCACCCCTCCTGAGGAGGAGGTAATCAATCTAAGTCTTAGCCGCTGTACTTTGGAAAGTAACCAAATGATCATCCCTCTTAGGAAAACTAGAGCTTGCTATCACCAACTCGAAAGCCTTAGCAAAATCCAACAAAGTAGCACCTCCTCCGTTCCTAGCCCCAAAGTCGAATCCACCATGAACTTCATCATAGTCCCCAACATTCGTCCCAATATGCCCATTAAAATATCCTTCTATAAATAACTTCTCAGAAGGCGAAATACCACGCACAACCTCGTCTAGATCCTCCCAAAAGCGCCTCTTAACCTTCTCGTCTAAACCCACTTGGGGCGCGTACGCGCTAATGACATTCAGAGTGAGCTCTCCAACCACTAACTTAATAGCCATTGATATATCATTCACCCACCTAACCTCAACCACCGATTCTCTGAGGTCCCTATCCACCAAAATACCTACTCTGTTCTTACCCTTCGTAATCCCTAAGTACCATAGTTTAAACCCGTCCGCATCCTTCGCCCTCGACCCTACCTACTGTCACAACCCAAAATCCACCTAGTCGTGATGGAAGCTAACCCAACCCATCAGGTAAGCCAATTAGCAACTATCCAATTTAAGGAGATTTATTAAGAAAACAACCGCTTCTATACAATTAATTTTTCAAGGACTAGTAGTACAAATCATGAGCTTCTAAGATTAGAATTAACAAAGCTGGTATGAAATAAATACATCATCTGTCCGAAATGTACATAAACAGATTTTTATAAATCTAAGGTTGCCATGAACAAGAAGCAGCTACAACCGGAACGCAAGTACGTCTTCAAATCTAGCTCCCGTCGATCACAGCAACATCAGCATCCAATATCTGCACGCAAGGTGCAGAAGTGTAATATGAGTACAACCCACCCCATGTACTCAATAAGTAACAAGCCTAACCTTAGGTTGAAAGTAGTGACGAGTTGGGATAAGGGTTAGATTCTAACTTCAATAACCAGCAACAGTTCATAACAATATAGTAAAGATGGTGCAAGAAATAACTCAATAAATAAATGCTCAACTCGTATAAAGTTCCGAAAAATAAATACTTATTTTCAAGTATACTGGAAAACTCAAATCCTTTGCCGAAATCACCAAAATATGAATAGGTTTGTAAAATTGTGATTTTTCCCTAAACTTTTCAACAATACTTAAGATGTTTCATTTTTCAGATTGCATGAGAAAAGTACATCTCTATGCCTACATGTCACTATGCAGGTGAAATCATGAATGATGCAATGTCGTACATCATGAGGAAAAATGCATCTCTATGCCTGTATGTCAAGTGTGCATGTCAAATGCAATGTATCTCAAAGATAAACTCATGTATTCACACTCTTAGAGTACTCAATCTCACTGTCTCACACTTTTCACTCATCATGCTCGATCACTCAGTAATGTATATGGCCAATCCAGCCCAGGGAAGATCCATCCCAGAATATATACATCAACTCCACTTACTGGGGGTGTGTGCAGACTCCGGAGGGGCTCCTTCTTCCCAAGCGCTATAAACCGCACGGACAATTCACGTGCTGAACGGATAACTCACATGCTATAGTATCAATATCTGGATTCGCACAGACAACTCACGTGCTGCACGGACAACTCACGTGCCATAGTATCATAACCTCACAATCTGGCCCTCGGCCTCACTCAGTCATCAATCTCTCCAGTCTCTCGGGCTCACAATGCCATGAAACTATCCCAAAAATGATGATATGATGTGTCAATATATAGCAATAGAGACTGAGATATGATATGAAATGAATGAACATGACTGAGTAAGAAATTGCAATCTAAGCAAATAACTCAACAGTAGTAATGACCTCAATGGGTCCCAACAAAATAAGCATGTAGCCTAGACATGGTTTCTAACATGGACTACAGCTCAATAACTTTAGTACGTAGAGATTTCATGGTTACAGATAAGCTCAGGTAACTACACAGTACCACAGAAATAACGGAGTTAGGATTCTCACGGTGCACGCCCATCCGCCCGTTACCTAGCATGTGAGTCACCTCAACAGCAAACACATAACATGAAATTCGGGGTTTCATACCCTCAGCACCAAATTTAGAAGTGTTACTTACCTTGAACAAGCCAAATCCAATACTGAGCAAGCCAAACGATGCTCCGCAATACCATCCTGCGCGTACCGACCTCCGAACGGCTCAAAACTAGCCTAAAGCAACTCAAATACATCAAATAAATCCCAAGGAAACAATTTCAAATGATAAAGGTCGAATATTAATCAAAAACCCGAAATCGACCAAAAAGGCCAACATGGGCCCGTGCCTTGGAACCCGATGAAACTCACAAAATTCAACAACCCATTCAATTACGAGTCTAACCATACTAGTTTAACTCAAATCCGACTGCGAATTGAAGTTTAAAACTCAAAAATTCGCTTTATGAAGTTTTAGACAAAACCCCCCAATTTTCTCTTTGAAACTCATAATCCAATTACCAAAAATGGAGATAAAATCTCGAAATATAATCAAAACCGAGTTTAAAACACTTACCCCAATCCTTGTGATGTAATTTACCTCTAAAATCGCCTCAATCCGAGTCTCACATCTCAAAATATGAACAAAACGACCAAACCCTCAATTTAAAGGCTTCTGCCCAGCCATTTTTGTTTTTACGGACACACGACTCACTTCTGCAACACAAGCTACACTTCTACAAACTCCACTAGCTAGCTAACCCCTCGCTTCTGCAAATCTCCATCCGCTTCTACGCAACCGTAGGTGCGAAGCCAAACACGCTTCTGCGCTCAATCTCACTTCTGCACCCAAGACCATCGCTTATGCGGGGTCGCAGATGCGCCCCAAGTTCTGCTTCTGCGATCGTCTCCAGCCAAGCCTGCTTGCACTTCTGCGACTAACTGTTCACATCTGCGGACTCGCATCTGCGCCCATTCTTCTGCAGATGTGGATGCACTAGAACCAGCATACCTACATCAATGCAACATGAAACAAAAATGATCTGAACCTCGTCCGAAGCTCACCCGGGCAACCCGGGCCACCCGGGTCCCGTCCGAATATACTAACAAGTTCCATAACATAACATGGACCTACTCGAGACCTCAAATCACACATAATAACATCGAAACGATGAATCGCGCCTCAAATCGAACCTAAATGAACTTGAACTTTCAACTTCCAAAACTCGTGCTGAAATATATCAAATCAACTCAGAATAAACTCAGATTTTGCACACAAGTCCCAGATGACATAACGAAGCTATTCTAATTCCCGGAACCACAATCCGGATCCGATATCCACAAAGTCAACTTTCGGTCATATGTGTGAACTTTCCAAGCCTTTAAATTTTCAACTTTTGCCAATTAGTGCCAAATCCTTCTATGGACATCTAAATGTAAATCCGGGCATACGCTCGAGTCCAAATCACCATCCGGACCTAACAGAACCATCAGAACTCCGTTCCTGGGTCAAATTCACAGAAGTCAAACTTGGTCAACTCTTCCAAATCGATTCAGAATAATCTGAAAACCAAAACCGATGATTCACATAAGTCATAATACATCATACAGAGCTACTCATGCCCGTATACTACCGAGTGAAGTGCAAATGCTCAAAACGACCGTTTGAGTCGTTACATCCTCCCCCACTTAAACATACGTTCATCCTTGAACGTGCTCCGAGTTGTTCTTAAGCCGACAGATCACCGTGTAACCTTACCATGCATATACCCAAGGGTGATCCCACATCACCCTATTCCATATAGGCCCGAAAACACAACATACTGAAGATCATTACTGCAACCTTAGCCTGTAAATCACAAAATCCAATTCCCAACATCCGGAATTTCTTATAAGACCTGAATCTCACATTTACACACTGTATAAGTCTGAACAAGCTGTATCAAGCCATACTATAACCCAAGATGAAATCACATGATATGCCACATAACTCAAATACTCATGGCAATAATTCCGACGACAATAACTGCTCGAAGCAAACTCGATACCGATAATAAACCTCGTATCAAATAAAACCTCGTCCAAAAACTCGGTACACTACCGATGACGAAAGAAACGCGCGGAAACTTGTATCCACTTATTAGACCAACAAGTCATAGAACTCTCCCTCCTTTGACAAGAACTATAGCAAATTTCTTAGCCGACTTCCGATATTATCCTCCATACATGCTACAATCAAATTTGATAGCACCCGTCCTAGATCCGACAAACTCATATTGACAAATACCAGCTAACATATGGACATGCCACACCAATACTACAAAGAGCCACAAACCGTGCAATCCGTGCACCAATAGGCAACAATTCACATGTACTCAATCATGGAAAATGACTCAAATGAGAGAAACATCCTGCAAGTTCAACAAGTACCACCACAATAGAATTACTACGAACCTATCATACCTAGTAGAACCAAGACACACAAATTTAACACAAAGGATCATGTCTTAACATAAACCTGTTGCAATGCGTGACCCCATCCAAACACTAGTCCATATGAAATACCTCAGCCACCATGCTCAAAATTAATAACCACGTGCAATTCGACATCAAGTACCCAAGGTGCATGACCATAATCACGGAGAGACAAATAACATAATACCACAATCCAGAAAGAACATAACCAATGCACAATCAATATTACAACACCATAATACCCATCTCGCTCAAACTCCGCCGTAAGGCCCAAATAGAACTACATCATGTGTGCATATAACCAATGAATCACAACCCCTCGAAGCATAGAGGAGAAGCACATAGATCATATCAGAACATGAATAAACTCAACTCCACCGAATAGCACATCCTTCAACAATAGCAGTACGGAGTCAACCAATCCAATCCGGTATAGAATACACATCCTCATTAGGTCTACCAATTGGTCCCTAAATCAACTCTGGTCATCCACAAATAGATAAATAACCCTCCAAAGGTCCACAATGACCTAACCATGACACATACTGTCATTTGGCTAGCTTTAGCCACATCCTCTCAGCCCACAACCACGAAACAATCTGCACTCTGAGAATTCTCGGTCTCTAAATACATAGAACACATGAATCACCATATCTGATCCCAACTCCACCGCCCGAATGTCTAACACATCTCTCATACACGATCATCCTACGAGGAATACTTCTAAAATTCTTTCGTGCCACATAACAAAATCTGAATATCAGCAGCCGATCAACTAGGCGAGTACCGCAATACCAATGAAGCATCCATACGTTAGCACTCAGTGCACCTTTTGAATGTACGCTCTCCTCAGGCAATACGAAGTAGTAATATCATTCATCTAGTCATCTGAAACCACCCATGTTGTCTAAGAATTCATGCCATTCCTTTCAAAACTAAACTGTGACCTTGTACACGCAAATCTCATTTCCACACAACATACCATAGCTATCATGAATATGAAAAGTACGAGAATCTCATAATCAACTCTGAGTGACAAGCAAACTACATACTCAATTAGCTAGGAACCTTCCACTACAAAAAAAAATTAGAATTAGCTATGAACGTCGTTGGTAATCTGTCGCTAAAATGCTCGTGGCTAGCAGAAATTCTTGATAATTCATTGCTAATCCGTCGCTACATGAGATTAGCGACGCATTTTTCTGTTTAGCTACATAATTTGTCCATCGCTAAAACCTGATTTTTATAATAGTGCTCTATTTGGTTTCATACAGGAGAAAATCACAACACGCAACGTGCTCCTCACGCCAGCAGGAAATATACACCTCGAACCATGGTAGAAACCATTGAGAATACTTTGAGATCCATTTGTACGTAACCCAACTATCAGAACCGAATCCCTCTAACTCAACCAAGTCACGCAGGTCGCCAAAACCTAAGAGCATTGCCACGAAATACCTGTAGAGGCTCACCACATCATAAGTATCCAAAGAACTTATCATATCTACTACCTTGCTGATCCAACCTACTACCAAGCTGTACTATTTCTCTGAGTTCCTTCTGAATTACTCTCAAGGTGACACTTCTTATTGCTAGAATACCACGATCTTTAACCAAAACTCATCCCACGAGATCCTAGAAAAAAACCACACCGCCTTTAAGGCCCATAAGCCGCTGTATTCTCTCCATCACTCCAAAAGTACCACAACCGAGACACCCACTATGAAGAGACCTCCCATGAATCTAAAGTCGTTTCCTTTACCTTCCTGATGCTAAAATATAGAATCCATAGCGATATAGAATGACACAAGTCTCAACACCATTCAACTTAAATCTCAGATTCTAGCCATATGCAAATCCGCAAGATTCTCAATTGCTACATATTAATCTTGAATCCATTAGAACCTTCTCGAGAGTCATCCATTCTGCTCAAGTCTCAATTACACCGACCAAACGGGCTGAACAACCTGTGCCCCATTAGCACAATAACACCCAAAGAAGTGATCCCGCCTTAGCACAACCAAGCAAATTTCTACACTATGCGTACTACATCCTTCACGAATAACAACTCAATCATCCCATGATTCCACATACCCATAAAGTGTAACGTATCCAGTATCCAGAAAGTTCTTTACTCGAGTCATCCTCGATCTCAATCTCTATAAGTCATAATCGATCACAAGTATGCCTCAGACTAACACCAATATAACACGTAACCATGCAATAAAATCGGTAATAGCAGACTCCCCCACTTGGCTCAAAGCCATAGAGCAAAACACTCGATAACTCACAATACCCATACTTCATTACTGCCATAATACTGCAATGAGATTCAACTAAATCCTTCATAAGCTCGTGTAACACAAACCATCTAATATCTCAAATCATCTGCAATTCTCGCATTCATCCTCGTGACGGTCAGGTCAACTTTCTCAACCAATCTGAACTCGAATTGCAACACCTATACCCACTGGTAGAAAAGAAAGCCTCCATACAACATCATAAGGATCACCCATCCGTAGATTACAGCACTGGTGATAACCCATCTGCTTAGCCTCAAACTAACATCTCTCTATCCCCTTTCACAGCCACAGCTACTATGCAATCTCTTAACCTGTTGATGTTGAGGAAACCATGGCTGAACCTCCTTTGAAAGCGTTTGTACCGACTGGATGTTCAATCGATGCAGACTTTAAAGTAGATAAGACCTCTTCGATACCGGGCCAGTGTGAATCGCTCACGAGGTACATTTGTTTGATTACGGACAAAGTCCTTAACAAGGTCAAAGAAGACTATAATTGGATCGGCAAGTGCGTGATCGTTCCTTCACCGGAAGAGGCGATCACCACCCACGTGGAGGGTTATTTGAGTGTTTACACTTACCCCTTCACGTTGGGCCCTTTGGATCCGGTTATCGTTGCCTTTTGCAAAAGGTACGAAGTAATATTGGGTCAGATCCACCCCTCTTTCTGGAGAATAGTCATTCTCCTTCGCTTTTTTTGCAAGCAAGATCAACGAGCATTCTTTCACCGTCGATCATCTTCTGCGATTATACAGTCCCCGACTTTTCCGAGAGGGATTAATAAAACTTGCTCACCGGGCAAGCAAAGCCCCCTTCTCTAGCATCAATGAGGATAGGGACCGAGGCTGGATGGGACGATTCGTTCGAGTGAAGACATCGGACCTGATTCCGGCCGAAGACATGCCGTTCCTTGAGAAATGGAACATGAACCGTAAGTGTTATCCTATATCTCAACTTGTTCAATGTTTTTCCCTTCGTCACTTTACTAACCAGTTTCATATGATGTAGCTATATCTCGGATGCTGTCCGCGATTCCTCATCTGAAGGAATGGGTCGAAAGAATAGTGTCCCAGAGACCCTATTCAAAACGTGCTTGGCGTGAGCTCTTGAAGGGCCGATGGGAGGCCCGACTCCATAGTGAGACAGGTTAAGTTTGAACTCAGCGTTTCAGGTTATTGATTTCTAATTTGCTTTACTCTTCATATATAGGTTTATTGAAGGACGTTGAAGTGAGGCCTGCATCCACTGGTGATGCGGTTCCCTGCGAGCCCCCTGTTTCAAAGTAGGAGAAAGAGAAAAAGAGGAAAGAAGCCCCCAGTTCTTCAGAGCCTGGGAAAAAGAGGCCGAAGAAGAGGATTGCTCGTAAGCCCAAGAGCAACATTGATGATCGAATACTATCCTCGGACTCACTTCGTCGATTGAGGGACAAGTTCGAAGGAGATGAGGATTTTGACTTTTGGGTAGCGACCGTCCCAAACTGAAGGACAGGGAGTCCCCGAGCTAAGAGCCGAGGAAACAGACCTTCATCGAGTCGGGGGCTCCGAAATGGGGGCAAGAGCTAGGGCTTCTACCGATGCAAGGGGGGCTCTGTAGGGAGTCTTAGTCCCCATAGAGTTGATAGACTCTCCTTCCTTCTCAGAATCGACACTCAACGAGGCCCAAGCAGCAAAAGAACGTTCCTCGGGCGGGGGCCATATACCGAAAGGCCCTTTCCGTGGTATCTTCAATGGCGTGGATTCGGCATCCGCGATAGATACCTTTGGGCTCGGCAACCTAGAAGTACCGAGTAAAAGTCCATCCACTGGCACGAGCGGTGTTTCTTTCGGTCCGAAGTTGGTCGACAGATTCCCTGCTCCGAGTTCATACCCTGATTGGACACGGATCATATCCTTTACCATTCCTGAAGATGCTAAGGTCCTTTCCGCTCCTGTAGGTGTGGCTAGCTATCTTCGGTGTCTGGTGACCAAAGAAGATCAGGCCAAGATGAATGAAGTGGATGCATCCTTCCTGTTCAACGAAGCTCAGCAAGCATTGAAAGGGTAATTTTCTGATAAGCCTTATCTGGTGTTTATTGTCTTTGCACTTTGAAACTTTAACTAACTGTAATATTTCATTTTGTGTTTGTAGGCCTCGGTACTTCACCATGAGGCTTTCCTTCGCCACTAGGAAGAATGGGGATGCTGTGAGCGACTTGAAGGGGAGATGATGAACCTTCGGGCCAAATTAGGTCTCGTCCGGAAAGACAATTCTGGCTTGGTTGAGCAGGTGATGCAACAGCTCGATCAAATCAATCAACTCCGATCTGAGGTAAGCACGGCTAAAGCTGAAGCCGATGAATGGAGGAACAAGACAGATTGGCTGGCTTCAGAAAAAGAGGCCTTCTATGCTCAGTTAGTTTCAGCAGAGGTTCAACTAAGGGAAGCAAATGGGAGGATCGAGGCTTTGACTAGGAGCACCGATGAACTCTAGTCTCAAGTCAGCGTGATCACCTCGGATCGAGATGCTTTAGCCAACGAGCTGCATACGCGAAGTCGGAGGCTGCTGCAACCAAAGTTGAGGCCGATGAGTTGGTGGTCCAGTACAAGGCCGACGCCGAGGCTGCTCAAGATCAATCAAAAAATTTGGTTGATCACATGAAGTGGCGAGCTCTCTTGTTCGTCCTCTAGGAGATACATGCTCGGGGCTTCGATCAATCGGCCGAGATCAAAGATGCCAAAAAGACCGAGGCCGAAGCCAGAAAGCTAGCCTTTCCGGAGGAAGATGATTCCGAGAGCTCTGAAGAATGAGGCGCCCCTTTCTTTTCCTTTTTGACATTATGTGATGGAATGCCCATTTTTGTAATCGTATTTTGTTGTGTGTATATATAAAAACCCTTTTTCCTTTCCTTCTTCCATGGTTTTCATTGCTGATTTGGTTTAGCTCTTACCTTTAGAACTGGGGGTTTGCCTCGATAAATTTTCTGTCCCCTTGAATTCTATTAACTCGATTTGGCCTTGGCCATTTAAAGTTTGGGATCTGCCTTAGTAGGTTTTTCCCTTGAGTTCCATTAATTCGAATGGCCTTAGCCTTTTAAGGTTATGGGGTTTGTCTTAGTAGGCCTTTGTAGGTCTTATTCCCCTTTGAGTTTCATTAACTCGGTATGGCCTTAGCCTTTTTAGGATAGAGGTTTGCCAGGTCTTATTCCCCTTTGAGTTTCATTAACTCGGTATGGCCTTAGCCTTTTTAGGATAGAGGTTTGCCTTAGTAGGTCTTATTCCCCTTCGAGTTTCATTAACTCGGTATGGCCTTAGCCTTTCAAGGATCGGGGTTTGCCTTAGTAGGTTTTATTCCCCTCGAATTTTGTCAACTCGGAATGGCCGTAGCCTATTAAGGATCGGGATTTTCCTTAGTAGGTCTTATTCCCCTCGAGTAAGATTGCTTTTCGGTGAGTCCCCAAGTGGAACAGTGTTTATTTGAACAAAAATTAAAGTGGCCCTTAGGCCTGCCTGATCGGAGATAAGATATTTATATATAAGAGATCTTTATTCTCGTTCATGTGCTTGTACAATTTAAGCTGGGGTTCAATCAATCTATTTGGGCACGGTTCCTTTGACCGTTTGATCCTTACATTGAATCCTAATGATCTTTGATTCTAGAGATGTTTTCCCGAGCCAAAGTAGTCAAGCAGCCCTCCAATATTTGAGGTCGATTGATGTTTAACATCGAATATTGTTGTCACCAAATTTTTATCGGCCTTCAAATCTAAGTTTGCACGATTTACTGGTTGCCTCATTAAGAACCTTGCCGTAAAACCCAGTTTGGGACAAAACCGGTTCAAGGAAAAAAGAGTGCAACGCGTGCTTTCAGTCCTAATATCCTGTACTTCCCGATTCAAGGCATATTTATATGGTACCTATGAATGTTAGTTTGTCGATGTAGAATAAAAACAAATAATAATAAGGAACGAAGAATCGTACCTTAGCAGTAGTATCGTTTCAAGTGACTTATGTTCCAATTGTTTGGTAGTTCTTTGCCGTCCATTGTTCCAAGCTTGTAGGATCCCTTTCCGGTGATTTTTATGACAGAGTAAGGTCCTTCCCAGTTTGGTCCCAATTTCCCTTCATTCGGGTTTCGTGTGTTGGGTCTGACCTTCCTACGTACTAAATCTCCTATGTTAAAGTGTCGAAGATGGGTTCTCCTGTTGTAGTATCTTCCGATCTTTTGTTTTTGAGCGGCCAATCGGACGAGGGAAGCTTCCCTTCTTTCATCCAATAGTTCTAGATTCGAATTCATAGCCTCGTGGTTTGATTCTTCAGTCGCATAGCGGAATCTGATACTTGGTTCACCGACTTCGGCCGGTATTAAAGCTTCGGCACCGTAAACCAGGGAAAAAGGAGTGGCTCCTATGCTCGATTTCTCGGTCGTGCGATACGCCCACAGGACTTCGGGCAATATTTCCTTCCATTTCCCCTGCGCATCGGTTAACCTTTTTTTGAGATTTCGAAGTATTGTTTTGTTGGTAGATTCGGCTTGTCCATTCCCGCTGGTGTGGTAGGGAGTTGATAGGATTCTTTTGATCTTGTTATCTTCGAGGAATTTTGTCACTTTGCTGCCGATGAATTGTTTCCCGTTGTCGCACATGATCTCAGATGGCATTCCAAACCAGCATATAATGTGATCCTAAAGGAACTCGATTACTTGTGTTTCCCTAATCTTCTCATATTCCTGCGCTTCCACCCATTTAGAGAAATAATCAGTCATAAGAAGAATGAATTGAGCCTTACCTGGTGTGTAGGGAAGAGGGCCAATGATGTCCATTCCCCACTTCATGAACGGCCATGGTGATATGACCGAGTGTAACATCTCTCCGGGACGATGGATCATCGGGGCATGCCTTTGACATTCATTACATTTTCGAACAAACTCCTTCGCGTCCTTTTCCATGTCGACCCAATAACTCGGCACCGGAGTGGTTCCCACTAGTGCCTTTGTTGATTTCTCTTAAAATGTATTCAGTGTCACCCGGTCTCAGACATATCGCGAGGGGGCCGTCGAACGTTCTTCTAAATAAAGTTCCATTTTCGGACAAGCAGAATCGAGCTGCCTTTGTACGCAAGGTTCTTGATTCTTTTGGATCTGAGGGGAGTTTTTCGGAGTTGAGATATTCTATGTATTTGTCCCTCCAATCCCAGGTTAGACACGTCGTATTGATTTCCGCATGGACTTCTTCCACTACCAACCTCATGAGTTGTACGACCTTTTCGGATTCGATCTCATCATCTTCGACCGATGATCCCAAACTGGTGAGGGCATCGGCTTCGCTGTTTTGCTCTTGAGGTATGTGTTGTAAGGTCCATTCTTTGAACCAATGTAGCGTAACTTGTAGTTTGTCTAAATACCTTTGCATCCATCCTTCTCTGACCTCGAATGTTCTATTGACTTGATTCACCACAAGAAGGGAGTCGCACTTAGCTTCGATTATTTCCGCTCCCAGGCTTTTGGCTAGTTCTAAACCTGCAATCATGGCCTCATACTCTGCCTCATTGTTAGTTAACTTTACAGTCTTGATAGATTGTCGAATTGTGTTACCGGTTGGGGTCTTTAGCACGATGCCAAGCCTCGATTCCTTCGCGTTCGAGGCACCGTCGGTGAATAGGGTCCATACTCCCGAAGGAGTCCCCGATCCGGCCAGTAGCTCTCTTTCGACCTCGGGTATTAGGGATGGTGTAAAATCAGCAATGAAATCTGCCAACACCTGAGATTTGATGGCTGTTCGAGGTTGATATTCGATACCGTACCTACTTACTTTGATAGCCCATTTGGCCAATCGGTCGGAGTGCTCGGGTTTATGCATTATTTTTCTTAACGGGTAAGTCGCTCCGACGCATATGGGATGACACTGGAAATAAGGCTTCAGTTTTCTGGAGGAGCTCAACAAAGCGAGTACTAGTTTTTCCAAGTGAGGGTACCTAGTTTCGGCCTCGCCTAAGATTCTGCTAACATAATAAATTTGAAATTGCGTACCTTGCTCTTTTCGAACTAGAACTCCACTTACTGCTACCTCCAAGACTGCGAGGTAAAGGTACAACTGTTCACCTATCTTCGGTGTATGTAGCAAGGGCGGGCTAGACAGATACCTTTTGAGCTCTTCTAAAGCATGTTGGCACTCCGATGTCCATGAGAAGTTATTTTTCTTTTTCAACATATTGAAAAATCGATGGCTTTTATTGGATGATCTTGAAATAAATCGTCCCAAAGCGGCTATACGACCTGTCAACTTCTTTATAGCCTTCACATTATCTACGACTGTGATATCCTCGATAGCCTTGATATTTTTGGGGTTGATCTCGATTCCACGATTCGAGACCATGAAACCGAGGAACTTGCCCGAGCCCACACCAAACGCGCATTTTTCCGAGTTCAACTTCATGTTGTAATACTTCAACACGTCGAATCTTTCCTGCAAATGGTTCAAATGGTCCTACTTGCAGGGACTTAACTAACATATCATCAGTGTAAACTTCCATCATTTTTCTAGTTGTTTTTCGAATGTTCGGTTTACTAGGCGTTGGTAAGTGGCTCCTGCATTTTTTAACCCAAATGGAATCACGTTGTAACAGTATGTGCCATATTTAGTGATGAAGGATGTTTTTTCTTGATCAGCCGGGTCCATTCATATTTGGTTATAGCCAGAGTAAGCATCGAGAAAACTAAGGGTCTCATGGCTAGCGGTAGCATCGATCATGCGATCGATATTGGGCAAAAGGAAAGAGTCTTTTGGACATGCCTTATTTAAATCCTTATAATCTACACACATTCTTAGTTTATTCCCTTTTATTGGGACTATTACTACGTTTGCTAACCATTCCGGGTATTTGACCTCTCGAATGGACCCTATTTTTAGAAGTTTATTTACCTCATCCTTGATGAATGTGTGTTTGATCTTGGACTGAGGCCTCCTTTTTTGCTTGACCGGTCGGAACTTATGATCTAGGCTCAGCTTGTGAGTAGTTATCTCTGGCGGTATACCTGTTATATCAAAATGGGATCAAGCGAAGCAATCTTCGTTAGTTATAAGGAATTGGATAAATTTTGTCCTGAGCTCGGAGCTTAGGCCCGAGCCCAGATATACCTTCCGTTCGGGCAAGTCTTATCAGAGTGTGACTTGCTCGAGTTCCTCAACCGCCGATTTGGTGGCATCGGAATCATCGGGGCTGATGAAAGATCTGGGGATTCCGTAATCGTCATCCTCGACATATGTTTGTTTATCTACGTTTGTCGAAGATGATGTCTGTGATTGCTATTTTATCTTGTTCTCGACCCTTTGGAAAGAACTGATGGTGCTGGTGTTATATCTTCCACCACGAACATCTCTTTCGCAGCCGGTTGTTCCCCGTAAACCGTTATAATTCCATCGGGTGATGGGAATTTCAACACTTGGTGCAGCGTCGAAGGTACGGCTCTCATGTCGTGGATCCATGGTCTGCTGAATAGAGCGTTGTACCTTATGTCCCCTCCGATTACGCAGAACTTCGTTTCTCGAATGGTTCCGGTAGTGTTTATCAGTAACATTATTTCGCCTTTGGTGGTTTCACATGCCATATTGAACCCATTGAGTACTCGGACTGTAGGAACAATTCGATCCGTCACGCCGAGTTGTTCTACGACCCATGATCGGTTATATTGGCCGAACTGCCTGGGTCGATCAATACGCGTTTTACTCTAATTCTATGTATAAGCACAGATATTACTAGTGTGTCATTGTGGGGTTGCATAATCCCTTCCGCATCTTCCTTGCTAAAATGTAAGATCTCCTCCGTTGCGTAATCTCGAGTGCGTTTTTCCTTGGTGATGGATATCTTGGTGCGTTTCAGCATCGAACCTTGAGGGGCATCTACTCCGCCGATAATCATGTTGATCGTATGTTGTGGCTCTTCCTGGCTTGCCTATTTATTTCTGTTTCCGAAATGATTCTTTGCTCGGTCTCTCAAAAATTCTCGAAGATGTCCCTTTTCAAGCAACCTTGCTACGTCCTCTCTCGATTGTCGGCAATCTTCTGTTCTATGTCCGTGAGTACCGTGGTATTTGCATATCAGATTAGGATCCCTTTGGACTAGATCCGATTGCAGCGGTCGAGGCCACTTAGTGTCTTTGATGCGACCGATAGCTGATACGAGAGTAGCCGCATCAACATTGAAATTGTACTCTGATAACCGTGGTGCCTCTTGATGACCGATGGTTCTCTCGAAGTTGCCTTTAATTATGGGCCCTCGATTATTCTGACCTCGATCATTTCTCCTTTCGTGTCTAGGGGAGTTTTTCCTTGCTGTAGTGATTTTTCTATCCCCATGGTATGGCTGATATCGTTCTCTATTCAGTCTTGGTTCACGATAAATCTCCCGTCGAACTCTATCATGAGTTCTGACGGGATAAATGGATCCCGAAGGGGCTCCAAGTTGATCATCTTCGACTCTGATTTTTGATTGGTATCGGTTATGTACATCGGTCCATGTGACGGCAGGATATTCTATCAAGTTTTGCTTGAGTTGCTGTGAAGCCGTCGAGCTTCGAACGTTGAGCCCCTAAGTGAAGGCCTGAACAGCCCAATCGTTAGTGACCGGTGGCAGGTCCATCCGTTCCATCTGAAAATGAGATACGAATTCTCTGAGCATCTCGTTTTCCTTTTGTCTGACTTTGAATAGGTTTGACTTTCGCGTTTCAACTTTGATGGTGTCTGCATGTGCTTTTACAAAGGAATCTGCAAGTATAGCGAAGGAGTCAATGGAATTAGGGGGTAAGTTATGATACCATGTCATGGCTCCCTTTGACAAGGTTTCCCGAACTTTATCAAAAGAACGGATTCAATCTCGTCATCTTCCAAGTCGTTCCCTTTTATAACGCATGTGTATGCGGTCACATGCTCGTTTGGATCGATCGTTCCATTGTACTTGGGGATTTCCGGCATGCAGAATTTCTTGGGTATTGGTTTTGGAGCGGTGCTCGATGGGAAAGGTTTTTGTACAAATTTTTTGGAATCCAGGCCCTTTAATATCTGGGGTGCTCCTGGGATTTGATCCACTCTGGAGTTGTACGTTTCCACCTTTTTGTTGTTTGCCTGGATTTTTTTTCGCCGGATTCAACTCGTCTGGTTAGTTCCTCAAGCATCCTTATAATCCCGGAATTTGCCCCCGATTCACCTTCATTCGGCTCTCCCGTAACTAGTTCATTCCTAGGAATAGTTCCCCGAAAAGGGCCGAGCTCAGCTTTGTTCGATATTTGGCTTCGATTTTGCTATTGAGCAATGGCTGCCTGCTGGGCTTGCAACATATCAAAGATCATTCTGAGGCTGATCCCGTCCCTTTCGTCGTTTTTGGGGACTCTATGTCGTTGATCGAGGTTCCCTACGAACGCTATTTGATGGGCCAGTAGTTTGATCTGCATCGACTGCCACTTGTGAATTAGCGTCGATCGGAACTTCATCACCGGGTGCTGTGTTGTTGTTTTCTCCTTGATGATCAAATTCATTATCAATGTACAAAGGCATAGATTGTGAATGCGACATAGTTGTATTGCAACCTGAAATCAGAGATACTTCGAAGAGCAAGTGTAAAACAATTTGCGTGACAAAAAATTGTATCAAACACTCACTATTATCCTTAGCCCCACGTGCCAAACTGTTAACCCTAAATTTCGGATAACAATTGAATTTATATGTGATTTTAAGGATATGTGATTTAGTTTGACACAAATAACGAATAATGTAACGAAAATTAAAGCCAATAGATAAATGGAGAAGAGATGCAAACTGCAAGCCTTGGGTGATCCTGACCTTGACTGATTTTTCCAAGATGAACAATAAATATAAATGGAACCAGACGAATAAAGTAATATATAATAATAATAAAAGCTGATTTCTTTTCTTTGTATTGATGATTGTTTCGTGAGATGCCTTTGAACAATTATATTGCCCCTTTATATAGCGTGAGAATAATCTTTTATACAAGGCAAGAATCTATTTACAAGGTAAAATATCTCTTGATTTGCTGATTTAACGGTCTTATTGATTGATGCCGTGATTCCCGCCGAGATGCTTACTTATCACGGAATTTTCGGTCCTTTCGTCATTCAAATTTGATAACTTACTCTAGGACATTTCCTGGAATCGAGCTCGATAGACTCATCTCGGGCACCATGGCTTCGTATTCTGATTCGATGTTGTTCGGTCTCGTCCTTCGATCTTTGGTTCTCGATATTCCGGTTCGATGTTATTCGGTCTCGATCTTCAATCTTTGGTACCTCGACTTCGGTTTACCGAGCAATAATTACAATTGATACCAACCGTATAGACTCGAGCCAATTTGTTCATATGTAGGCGGTCCCGAGTTCGACACATGCAAGAGGCACTTTTCTGCTTATACAATATTCTGCTGTAAGAAGCGAAAGAGAAACAAACTAGTAATTTAATGGTTCAACAGCGTCTCCTTGAAAAGAAAAAAAACATACTAGTACAGTAACATTATCCTTGTACCTATCCCAATTAGATAAAAGAATCATTGAGACCTGGTTATTTTACACCTTAACTATCGAACAAACGACATCGTCATCGCATACGAAAGGTATAATTAACTGGAAATGATGCAACGTTATCCACAGACCACAGGCCAATGATTGTTCCATTGTACAAACAAGTCTACAACAAAAAGAAAATAGCAACAGTATTAATTACCAAACCAAGTCCATCTTGTGGTGTATAATCCAAAAGTACAATAATAAAGAAAACAAATAAGGAATGACGCTAATCCTTGACTTAACACAGATTCTGCCATTTTTAAACATCGAAAATTTTAACAGAGAAGTAAGACTTAAGATTACAAAAATCGAAAAGAAAACCATATTTTCGGCCTAGAAGCTTAAATTTAAGACCTGAAAATTTAAAACATGTATAATTTTCAACAATTCACGAAGAATTTATAAACAGTAGCCTAACCTTACAGTTTGATTTTGATACTTTGCCACAAGCTTTCCAAGTTTTTTTTCCCTCTAAATACGAATATATTTATTTGGATATGAAAGTCATTCACGCAGTGTTGTTCAGAATGATTTAGTAACATATTCGTGCATAGCTTATATCCCAATTGATACTATTAGCTATAATGTACTATAATTAACTAGATGTTTTGTGCCAAAATTTTTTTTATAGCCAATAAGTACATAAACTTAGATACGGTTGATGAAAATTTTATGACCTATATGTACTGTTGGGCGTCAAGTGGTTAGAATTTAGAGAGGAAAAAAACTACTCTCCCATTCAAATGGTTGTCTACTTCCCACTTTTCAAAGGTTCATTTGATCAGCTTCTCGAGCAAAATCAACGTAGCTAAATTCGCCATTTAACAAAATAATTAAAATTAGAGGAATTAAGAAAAAAAATGACGAACTAATCTTTTTCTTTCATAATACGTAAAATTATTTTACATATAATACATTTCTTCATTGCGCTACACCTTAACGGCACGTTTCTCTGTTAAGGTATAGCGCATGGGTTACATGCGCTATATATAAACTTTACTGCCCCACCAATAATTCATCTGAACTTTACTGACCCATCAATAATTGAGGGTGTAGCGCATGCATAATACGCGCTACATATATAACACCTATTATGCATGCATTATACCCTCAATTATTGTACCCCGACTGATTTTTTGCTTATTTGAGGAGTTTCAGAATTTGGTAAAAATCCATTCAGGGTCCTTCTGGTCTTCCGAAATACTTGTTTGCTTAACTTATTTTGTATTTTGTCATAATGTCCGATGAGCGAAAAATTAGGGTTTCATTATATTGAGGGGGGGGNGAGGGAGGGGGGAGGAAGGAAGTGAGGTTGTGGTGGAGACTCACTACGCTATATTTGTTTTCCACAGTGTCATGTTAAGTTACCACCTACAATGGAGTACGATAGATTAGTATCGTTGTTATGTAAAAATAATGCGTGTGAGGAAACGTGCGGTTAATATTAAAGTGACCGGAAGATATCCGTATTTTGTTACTCCGCAAGGGGTTGCTTGTTATGCTGAGTTTAACATCGAAGACGATGAAACTCTGACATATTTTTTGAGGACTTCGGAAGAACACCGGGAACTTTTTGTGATAAAAATATTGGAAATGTACGTCAAGGCTGAAGTCGTTCGCAATATTGAGGTTCAACAAAATAGAGATAACCCTCAATTATCGGGTGAATTTTTGGGAGCAGTTTTATCCGAACAGGTTTCATTCGAAAGAGTTTAGCCAGATCTAAACTTATCTCCACAGGTGAATGAGGAGTAAGGACATAATTTCTCCACAAATTTACATAATCCACATGCCGAGTGGTAAATTCAATTTTCCTTTGTATTAGGATGTTCTTTTTTATGTATTGTATTTGTATTGACACTCATATTTTCCAAAGGGGGTACCGGCCAGATATGGATTTTACAAGTTGTGAACCAACGTACAATTGGAATATGCCTAATTTTGGTGTGTTGGATCACGGTGGTCCATCTGAGAGTCATTAGCAAGAGGATAATGTGCATCATGGGATATCTCAGATTATGATTTGTAGGTTAAGTGATAAAGTTTATATGTAATGTTTGGATGAATTTGAGAAACTCATTATTTTATTGGTTGGGCAGTGAAAACGAGCAATTTGAAGGTCATGTTCTTACTCAATTGCCCGAAAATGATATATTTAATCGGGATCTGGCAGATGTGCAGATTTAGGAAGATGATAGTGATTATGACAACAATGCTGATGAGTCTGGAGGTGACACACCCCTCCCTGATGACGGTTATGATGATGAGGACGAGAATGATGAACCTAATTTGATGAGGGACCATGATGCCACCAATCAGCATGCTCTATATATGCAGACTCCACCTCCCGTTAGACCGAGAGTGTACTAGTCCCATGTGCCGTTTCTTTCAAGGGAGATTTCCTACCTTGATCAGTTGCCCAGTATGCTGGATGTGGATGCCCTCACAAGGGATCTTGATGACATTCGGACAGCAAAGTGGGATGAATCTAGACCAACGGTGCTATCAAAGTATATGCTTTTTGCTAATAAAGCGCACCTAAGCAGCGCGGTGAGAATGCCCTGCAACTTTGAGATCAGTGTGTACATTGATAGGCTTATTTTCCAAGGGACATAGAACACCGTACCACTTGTCATCAACCAAATCAGTATAGCAACCTAGCATATTTTTTTTTTTCAAGGTAGGGATCGATTGTGTTATAACGTGTTTCATGTGGATCTGTTGAACTACCTTCACCTTTTACCTCCTCTTAAACTACTTATTAAATGTTAGTGGCATTTCTAAAATGGATGTTGTAATGGTTCTTGAAATGGTCTTTAAATACTGATGTCTTGGTTCAACTTAAGAAGAACTAAACTACACGAACTTGTATATTAAATGTAGCGCATCACCTGTCACGACCCCAATTTCCCTCCGTAGGATGCCGTGATGGCACCTAGTCTCTAAGACTAGGTAAGCCTATCAATTTTGCGGAATAACTGAATATAAAGTTGAAACTTAAACCTCATCATCTGAAATAAATAAAAATTGTGATTCAAAATAGTTACAACTCCCAGAACCCGGTAGAAATATGTCATAAGCTCTAAAGAGAAATGCTAAATATCTCTATACATCAGAGTCTAAAGAGAATAAGGAAGACAACATAATAAGGATAGAGGGGGACTCCGAGGTCAGCGGACGCTGGCAGATATACCTTGAAATCTCCACACACGGGCTAGCTCACTGATATATGGTCTGGTAGGAAGAACTTGGATCTGCACAAAAGATGTGCAGAATAATAGTATGAGTACACCACAATGGTACCCAGTAAGTGCCAAGCCTAACCTCGATAGGGTAGTGGCGAGGCCGGTCAAAGCCCTACTAGAAATAATAGGAAAAATAAGGCAGAAGATATAGTGATGTAATGAAATGACAAAGATGTGTAACAATAGAAATTCACAGAAGATAACAACCCGAAATCAAAGAGGACAATTACAACACGTAAGGAAGCACAATCTTACAAGTTAAGGAATAACAACAGCAGCAACAACAATGCATCAAATAAAGGTAAACAACACGGGCACTCCCGAGGTACTTCCTCGTAGTCCCAAAAATAAATATCTCACAACAGCACGCCAGAAACCTGGTGCAAACAATGATAACCGCACGGTAGAAACCTTGTGCCATAATAACACTCTGCACGGCAAAAATCTCGTGCCACAATAACAATCCGCACGGAAGAAACCTCGTGCCACAATAACACTCCGCATGGTAGAAACCTTGTGCCACAACCAAACAGTCATCTCAACCAAAAATCACGAAAACAACACATAACAATCAGAACAATGAAATTAAACCAAGGAATCCTATAGTTAAAGAATAAATACGTAATCAAGAAAAATGGGTAATTCAACTAAGCATGTTGCGAAAATTTCAAGTAAGAGATAAGACACGTAGACATGTGACATTAGGCTAAACATGATGACTACATGTGCTAGAGTAACTCAATGGGAATAAAAAGGAACTATTTAGAAAAAAACCAGATTTTCATCATTTAGTCTGAGTACAAACTCGTCACCTCACGTACACGGCTTTCACGTATTGCAAATACCATAACAATACCAAATCCTGAGGAAAATTATCCCCACACAAGGTTAGAGAAGTCACTTACCTCAAACCTCGCTCAATCAATCAATAAGAAGGCCTTTCCTCGATTTTCCAACTCCGATCGGCTTGAATCTAGCCAAAATAATTACATACTATAAATATAAATATAAGAAACTAATTTAATAATGAAACTATGACATTAGCAATGAATTGAAAAATCGTCCCAAAAAGTCTACCGGGCCCACGTCTCGGAAGTCGACAAAAATTATAAAATTCGAACACCCATTCAATATTGAGTCCAACCATACAAGACTTACTCAAATCCGACCTCAAATCGCCTTCCAAATCCCAAATTTTAGCCTAAGACGTTTTCCCAATTGTTCTCCAAATTTCCAACTAGAAACACTAATTAAATGAAGAAAATAATAATAGATTCGTGGTAATTAATCAAAAATGAGTTAAGACTCGTTACCCAACTGATTTTCCTGCAAAACCCTCGAAAAATCGCCACAAACCGAGCTCTCTAGGTCCCAAAATGGATAATGAAATCAAACCCTCGAACTTAGCCCTTTTTTGCCCAGTGATTCCACATCTGCAAACCCACAGCCGCATCTACGGCTCTGCACCTGCAGAATTTCCATCGCAGGTGCGGACTTCACTTAAGTCCCCTGGGTCCACTTCTGCAAGAATAGGGCCGCACCTTCATGTGCGCGCCTGCGGCAAAACGTGTCGCACCTTGGACCCAGTCGCTCATGTGCATCTTCCCACCGCACTAGAAGCTGTTTCTGCGGAACTGTTCTGCACCTGCTCCTGTGCTATTCCTGGACTACCCATTTCCGCTTCTTGATACGCTCAAATTACACCTTAATAAATAGTGTAAGCGGTAGGTGTCAAATATAATAACCCAACAAGGTTGGGGTCGAATCCCACAGGGAATAGGTGTGAAACGTTTACTTAATTAGTGTAGTACTCAACTACAGTCGTAATTCTATCAAGTAGTCGTAACCGAAAGATGTATTGAATTTAAGTTTAAATGAAGACTAATTGCAATATTGTGAATGTAAATAATATGCTTTAAAGAAACCAAGGTTGTGTCCCCCTTAATGTAGTATAATGCTATCGATATCAATATTATATATTTCCAACGGAAGAATCTTTTGATATGCAATTGATGCCTAAATTACTACCCAATATTTTCCAATAGTTGGATAATATATCTTCTTTATGATTTTCCCAACTACAAAAGAGTTTTGATTAAGAACAATCAATTAATGCCAAATTAAAACTCACTTATTCCTAAGAGATTTTATTAAACAAGGTGTAAAGCCTTGAGTCTTTGTTATTTACTTCTATCAAATTCTACCCCGCTTTCCCAAGCAAAGGTGAAATAAATGGCATTTGTTAATATTTGCAACCACCAACAATTGTTTGAAGAATAAGAAGTAAATAAATATCAATCAACCGTTGAAACTATATTCAATATAAAAAATCCCAACAACATCATACCCATATAGGGTTCACAACCTTAGCATTTAGAATTAGCTAATCATGCTGAAAACTGACATTGAAAGAATATTAATTATCATAAGCTTACAAAGTAGAAGATAATTGATCCAAAAGCTTCCCAGAAATTAAATAACTCAAGCCTAGTACTTTATGCTCTCAAATCTGACAAGATAGTCCCTACAAAACCCTATTAAACCTATTTATAGAGGCTCAAAAATCGAGGCGAAGTTCGGACTGATTTTCCCCTGATGTCAATAATGCGACCGCATTTCTGTCGCATAACAGAAATGTGGTCCGCAAATCCTACACGTCCGTCGCATATTTAACCCATGGATTTTGCCTTCATCGCATTCTGGATTCGCGGTCTGCATCGATGCGTCCACTTTCTGCATCGCAAATCCAACAACCTATAAACTGCATACTTGGTTTGCGGTGCGCATACTAATTATGCGATCGCGAATGCGATCGCATTCTTTACCCTGACTTTCACCCAAAACTCTGCTTGCGTCTGCGATTCCCAAGTGCATGTCTGCGGTCCGCATCTCAGTTATGCGATCGCATATGTGACCGTATTCTTGACATGAAAATATGCCCAGAGGTCTGTCTTGGTTTGCGATTTTATTGTGAAATATGCGGTTCGCATGTGATGTTTGCGACCGCATATTCACCTCTGCGATGCTTTTCAATTCTTTTCTTGTCTTTAGTTGGCTTTTTGAGCTCTTTTCTGTGCTTTTAGGTCCTTACACTTGATGTACTGCAAATACACTAAAATTACATAAGTATCGAGGAAATTTGCACGTAAAATAAGTTAAAATCTAAGCAAGTATTATCAAAATGTGCCGACATTCCCCGGCACATCAACACCCCCAACTTAAACTCTTGCTTGTCCTCAAGCAACTAAAATGATACTATCCTATTCTAGACTCTATTTACCAAACATGAAACAATAATGACTATGGACAATGTTAGTTGTTAGTATTTCAAGCATACCTCTTTGAATGCTTTACCCTCCCTGAATCATTAGTATATTCAAGGAAAACCAATCAGCTTGTGAACTGAGCCTCAACAAAGTGACTACAGGCTACCTTCAGCTGAGTGCACTTATGCTTTACTCAAAACTCAATTTTTTATCAACCTCGCAGTTCATGTGCCCTCACTAGAAAGAAAGTCCCAAACTCACAAATATTTATCATAACAACACAAATGGACTAAACTGCAAGTACACTCACTCTCAGAATAGAATTTCATGTGTCACCACATACCATACCATAGGCTTGCCCTTATTTTAATTCGTCACCTACTTCTAAGAACACTCGGTTGGAGATCACATAAGGACTTTTTAAGCTTGTAATGTAGGTTTAAGGAAGGGTAGGATAAATATTTAGATATGAGTGACTACATCCTCCTTGAACACTAATTACAGTTTTCTTTCTTTTTACACTTTATTTCTTTTCAAACCCCATAGCCTCAATGGCATTTAGTTCCCAATGTGGACCCACCTTAAATACCTCTCTAATTTCCTTCAAAGCTCCATTATTGTAAATACACATATATAACTATCTTTCTTTTCTTTTTCTTGTCTTTTTCTTCTTTTTTTCTCTTTTTTTTCTTTCTGGAGCTTTCATAAATTCACATTAGCACTTTGAGGTATAAGCTCTCACCTTCACTGCATAACCTTGTCCATTTCCATTTTGACCCACAACCCCAACTTAGGCTTTTAGCCTCATTCTTAATGTTCAAGGAGGAACGGGTTCAAAAGAGATAATTGTTTTACAAAAGAGAAAGGTTTGTAATGAGGAGGCCAAAGAAAAGGTTAAAAGGCTCAAATAGGTACTAGTGATATTATTTATACACAGGTAGGCTAAAAAGGCTAAAGAGGTTTCATAAATAAAACAAACAATGCCTAAGATCCTCTCTCCAACTCAGTGTAATTATAATAAGCGTCGATAAACCAACCGGGCAAGTTCTAGATGGCAGAAGCAAACACAAGAACTATTTATACAAAGAGCTCACACACATGACACACAAACTGTTTGGTTAACATAGTTTACAGCTTTAGAGTTAACATTTGGCAATTCAAGGCTTTCATCATATATAAATACATGACTCTAGGTAGACCTAGAGTTATAGAGTGAGCCTCAAGTTCACGCAGTTGATCTGTTAAAAAGGGTATAATCTATACACAGATACACATGCTTGATACTAGACAATTACACCATCCCGGTCAACATGTTTCATTTTACTGTCCTGGTTCTACTATTACACCCTTGAAAAAGAACCCGGCAAAGAAAAAACAAGGGAAATTTTATTGGCAAAGAAATACTAAAGGTAAAAAAACTTTACTTTATACTAATTAACTACAACATATATATAGAAATCATTAAACACCAATACATATTTTACAGTTACTAATGTCGCAAAGCATACAAGAAAACAGATCAAATATACAGATAAGGCTACTACCCCCAACCAAAATCATGCATTGTCCCCAATGCATAAGAAAAGAAGTTAGAGTTCAAGGGGCTCCCTGGGGCGCACTAGCGCTATGGGAATTAGTAGCCTTTGGACCCGGTGCATCTGAAGGAAGGCTGTTGGACTGGACCGGAGCTGGTGTTGGGGCTGCTGAGCTGCTAGCTTCACCCACTGGTGGTTGAGTGGTCGATGGATCTGCATGGGCGGCCACATATGCTAGCGAGTGCTGTATGGCCCGCTGAATGTTTGCGTGCTCCTCTTCCTCCACTGTTGGAGCAGCAATCTATTTGCCCTTCTCCTGAGGGTCGTCTTCCTCGTCGGACCATGAGCCATCATCCTCTGTCTCTTCTCCTTATAACTCTGATGAATGTCCCGATGTCTCCTCATCATCAACATCAATCGGTACCGGAGGAGCTGGAGGTTGAGACACTCTGGCAGACGGAGGTGCAATGTTTGCCATCAGAGCCGTGAAGTCCAAACCCAGGTCTGGTGCAGCAATGTCTGCATCTTGGTCACCCTCTTTGGAGAGGAGAGATGATAGGTCAAACTCCAAATTTTGCATTTTCTAGAGTTCGGTCTTCATAGATTTTACTTCCTCCCTCAGCTGAGGTAAACCCCTAATCTCACCTGTCTCGATCTGTTCAACCCTGGACTCAAGTTTGTGCAAGCGATCCCCAAACAATGTTTGTTGTTATTGGAGAGCGGTCACTGACGTTTGTATTGAAGTCAGGGCTTGTTTGATCAGGTTTGGCAGGGTTTTCAAGAGTTGGTCCACTTTGGCATTGGCATGTTGTGCAATAAGACCAAGTCTTGAAAGGGCTGGCAGTGTCGATGAAGGTTGGCCCGTGGTGGACGGGGATGCAGGCTCTGCAGCAGAAGCGGAGACCTCTGGATCTTGGGGATGTATGGGAGTCTGGGAGTCAAGGTCCTGGAGTGGGTATCTGTTGGGGCAGCAGAATCACTGATACGAGTGATATCTATATCCCTCGTTGACTTTCCGATTTTGTCAGCTTGTGGCATGAGAGGCACGTTCACAGCTTGGCAGAGGGCTGTGATCAAACTCGGAAATGGAAGTGATGTGGTACGCTGCGTTGCCCGGATACCAATCTCCTAGAAGATTTGATTTGCCACATCATTTTTTATACCGGCCATAATGCACGCAATGAGAAGTGCTTTCTCAATGCTTATATCCGTTTCGTTTCTGGACGGTATCAGACGGGAGGTGACGAGCTCAGCCAAAATTTTCCCTCCCTTCTGAGACCCTCTTTATAAATCTTCTTTCCAGGATTTATCCAAGTAGGAGTCCCCTTTGCAATAATGGATGCTATCCACCCACGTTCATTCTCTCTGTTGGAGTACTTGGCATCGTACTCGGCTGTGCCTGATTGCCAATCGGGGAAGTAGATTTCATTTATTTGCTCGCTGTTGCAGAACACACTCTTTCCCCGAACCTGTACGATGCCAGTAAATATTTTGTTACGTTTGTGGTGCGCCGTTCTTGAAGCTCCATAGGATGCATAGAATTCCTGGACCATTGACTCGTTATACTCTTTAGGATCCTCAGTGAAACATTCCCCTTTTCTCGCTTTTATGTTGTCGAGAATATGGGAGTACTGTTCTTGGAGTCCATTCAAACTCAACTGTTTTTCACCCAAGATTTTTCTTTTAGTCAGCCGCTCTCTAAACAATGTCCTGGAGCCTTCGACCCTGAATCGACGCTGAAGGTCACGCCATGCTTCCTTCTAGCTTCAGCTAGTAGGTCAACTTCGGGCAAGCGGTTCTCCTCTTCAGACTGGGAGGTGCTTGGCAAAGTTGGTTCTGTTCTTACACGTTTTGGCTGGTGACATGTTATGACCGGATGATGACCTTTTCCTTGCGAGATGCTTGGTAGGTGCCATATCTGCATAAGGGTAAAATGTGAGCGACATTGTAAGTAATAGGGAAAAGAAAACAGGAAGAATAAACAAAGAGTTAAATGAATGCAGCGTGGTTTGCGGTCGCATAACCACTATGCAAACCACAAACTGGTCGCATTCATAGGTGTGCAAAGCTAGACTTAATTCTGCGGTGGGATATGCGATCGCATAACCACTATGCGAATCGCATAACCATCGCAGAAAGTTCTTGTTCACAGCCATGTTAGCAGAACACAAATGTGATCACACATCCACCGCAAAGTGAGATATGCGATCGCAAACCTGACGCGGATTTGCTGGTGTTAATCCAGATGTTCTGACCCTGTTGGTTGTGCCTTTGCGGTTCGCATAGTAGTTATGCGACCCCAAAGGCACCGCATTTTTCGTCTTCTTCAGGTATCTAGGGTTTTAGGGATGCGGTCAAAACACGGTCCACATTTTGATTTTGTGGACCGCAATTACCTTTGGATTCACAATTATGTTCATCCCCCCATAACTGACAACCCTAGATTCCTGTATCCATCCCCCAGAACGCTCAAACATCTACAATGAGCCACAAAACCTAACTTGCAGAGTGAAAATTAAAGACATAGCAAAGGTAGGAATTTAGTGGATCAGTACACATACCTAGGAAGAAGATTTCAGGAAGTATGACAATTTTAATCAGAACTCTGTTGTTGGTAAGCTTGAATCTCAGTTTTCCGCCGATTATTTTCTTTTGCTGTTCGTTTCTCTGTTCTTTTCCCTTTTTTTTAATACTATATTGAAGGATTAAAAGAGGAGGAAATGCGGACTCTTACCTGTCACTATGCGATAGATAAGTCACCGCATAACACCATATGCGATCGCATATGTGTTATGTGGTGAGTTCTGTTGCAAAGGTATAAATGTGAAGCAAATGTGATCGCATAGTTTAAATGCGATCCGAAAATTAGACTACCTCACCGCATTATTTTCATCGTTTTGAGCCAAACTTTCTGTCTCTGTTTGCGATGGAAATGCGGACCGCATAGTGCAAATGCGATCCGCAAACTGCATTACATCTTCGCATTTTTGGCAACCATTTTAGTCCAACTCTCTGCTTCAGTTTGCGACACAAATGCGGTTTGCATGTTGATAATGCGACCGCATTTGTGCAGCATTTGTCACATAGTAGTTTTTCTTCAGTTTCAGGAACTCTTTCTCAGTATTGTGTCCTTTTTTTCAAACTCCTGCATTCTAAAACACCCTTCAAATAGCCTAAGTAAATCTATCTATCAAAAACTTAAATAAATTTACAACAATAAACAAAAAATAAATGTTAACACACATGGGTTGCCTCCCATGAAGCGCTTGATTTAACGTCGCGGCACGACGAAGTTGAGACGCCTCTGAATTTTCTCCATGGTCGGGCATGGACCATCTTTTAGAGCCAGCTGCTCTACTAAATGTTTCTCACCGTCTGATCTCAAGTAATGCTTAATTCTTTGACCATTCACTTTGAAGGTTCGGAGCCTATCCTCCGATGCTAATTCTACAGCTCCAAAGGGAGAGACATCGACGACTTTGAAAGGACCAGACCATTTTGATTTTAACTTGCCCGAAAATAATTTTAGTTTGGAGTTAAAAGCAGTCCCAAATCCCCTGCCTTGAATTCTCTTTTTAGGATCTTTTTATCATGGACAAACTTCATTCTCTCTTTATAGACGGCTGCACTTTCATACGCGTGGAGACGGAACTCCTCAATTTCATTCAATTGTGTCAGCCTCAGAGCTCCAGCTTCTGCCCAGTCCATGTTCAATCTTTTTAAGGCCCACATAGCTTTGTGCTGAAGTTCCACAGGTAGATGGAAAGCTTTTCCAAAAACTAGCCGATAAGGGGACGTACCAATGGGGGTTTTGTATGCTGTGTGGTATGCCCATAGAGCATCATCTAGCTTCTTCGACCAGTCGGTCCTGTTTGCATTCACTGTTTTTGCTAGTATGCTCTTTATTTCCCGGTTAGATACCTCCACTTGACCGCTTGACTGTGGATGATAGGGTGTGGCAACCTTGTGCTTGACACCGTACTTGTCAAGGAGAACTTTAAAGGCTCTATTGCAAAAATGCGAACCCCCATCACTAAGAATGGCTTTGGGGGTGCCAAAACGGGTGAAAATGTTCTTCTTTAGAAACGCGGTCACGCTTCGGGCTTCATTGTTTGGTAGACCAATGGCTTCTACCCATTTGGACACGTAGTCCACAGCCACTAAGATGTATTTCATCTCACATGAGCTTATAAAAGGGCCCATGAAGTCAATTCCCCAAACGTCAAATATTTCAATTTCCATTACGAAGTGCATCGGCATTTCATGTCTCCTAGTGATTAGGCCTTGCCTTTGGCATTGGTCACAAGCCTTGACCAATTGATTAGCATCCTGATAAATCGACGGCCGGTAGTAACCACATTCCAAAATCTTTGCCGCTGTTCTATTTCCCCCATGATGACCCCCAACCAGTGAGTCATGACACGCTTTTAGAATCTGCAGCATTTCTTCTTCCGGTACGCATCTCCTGATGATGTTATCGCACAGACACGGAACAAGAAGGGTTCTTCCCAATAATAGTTCCGGTAATCCCTCAAGAACTTCTTCTTTTGGTAAGACTCCAACCCTTTCGGAATAAGGTCGCTGACTAGGTAGTTAGCGATGTCAGCATACCAAGGTGCAAGGGTATTGGATAAAGCCAATATTTGTTCATCTGGGAATGCATCATTGATTTCCAGCTCTCCTTTTTGTCTCCCCGCTTCTTCAATTCTGGACAAGTGATCTGCCACTTGATTTTGAGTTCCTTTCCAATCCAGCACTTCAAAATCGAACTCTTGCAGCAACAAAACCCATCGAATCAGCCGCGACTTTGCATCTTTCTTCGCCATAAGATAGCGGAGAGCTGCATGATCTGTGTACACTATTACTTTGGAGCCCAGCAAATACGCACGGAGCTTCTCAAAAGCATAAACAATGGCCAACAGTTCTTGTTCAGTTACTGTGTAGTTCATCTGCGCCCCATTAAGTGTTTTGCTAGAATAGTACATTGGGTGAAGAACTTTATTGTGTCGTTGGCCCAGCATCACTCCAATAGCTACACCACTGGCGTCACACATAAGTTCGAAAGGAAGTGACCAATCAGGTGTGACAATAATGGGTGCCGTGGTGAGCTTTTTCTTCAGTTCCTCAAAAGCTTTGAGGCATTTCTCATTGAAGACGAACTTGGCATCCTTCTCAAGGAGTTTACACATAGGATTTGCAATCTTTGAGAAATCCTTAATAAAACGCCTATAGAATCCGGCATGCCCCAAAAAACTACGAACACCTTTGACGGACGTGGGTGGAGGGAGCTTAGAGATGATTTCTATCTTATCTTTGTCTACCTCTATGCCACGCCTTGAGATTTTATGTCCCAGAACAATACCTTCATCCACCATAAAGTGCCATTTTTCCCAATTCAGCACAAGGTTGGTTTCTTTACATCGCTTGAGCACTTGTTTAAGATTACTCAGGCAATGCTCAAAAGTCTCGCCTACTACCGAAAAATCATCCATAAAGATCTCAAGAAAGTCATCTACCACGTCGAAGAAGATAGACATCATGCATCTCTAGAATGTAGCCGGAGCGTTGCATAGGTCGAATGGCATCCGGCTAAAAGCAAATGTTCCATATGGGCATGTGAATGTTGTCTTCTTCTGGTCCTCCAAAGCTATGTTGATCTGATTATAACCGGAGTATCCATCAAGGAAACAATAGAAGGACTTTCCCGCTAGCCGATCAAGCATTTGATCAATAAAAGTCATAGGGAAATGGTCCTTGCATGTGGCACTATTTAGTTTCCTATAGTCCATGCACACCCTCCATCCGGTTACTGTTCTTGTTGGGATAAGCTCGTTCTTCTCATTTTTTATCACAGTCATGCCTCCCTTCTTCGGCACGCATTGCACCGGGCTCACCCACGAACTATCAGCAATTGGGTAAACTACCCCAGCATCCAACCATTTGATTATTTCCTTCTTTACTACTTCCTGCATTGACGGGTTCAACCGTCATTGGTGTTCCACACTCGGTTTGGTCCCACTTTCTAATTGAATCTTATGCTCACAAATTCCAGCAGGGATCCCACGAATGTCCGCAATTGTCCAACCAATGGCTTGTCTATGCTCCTTTAAAACTTTCAGCAATTGTTCCACCTGCATATCATTCAACAAAGAAGAAACAATTACTGGTAAAGTATTATTTAAGCCAAGAAATTTATACCTTAAGTGCGGAGGAAGTGGTTTGAGCTCTAGTTGTGGCAGCTCAATAATAGACGGCTTTGCAGGAGGTGTAGCTCTATTCTCCAAATCAAGAGAAAGCTTTGGTGGAGTATAAGAGTAAGAACCACGCCCCTCCAATGCATTCACCGACTCCATAAAAACATCCATATCATCACCGTCGAAGTTTACCAAGATAGCTGCCAATGCTTCACCTAGGCAGTGTTCTTCCATCTTCATCTCAATAGCATCATGTACTTCATCAACAATACCAATCACTGAAATGCTCTCGTACTCATTTGGTAGCTTCATACCCTTACTTGCTTGGAATGTAACTTCTTCATTATTCACTCGGAATTTAATTTCATTACGTTCCGAATCCATAAGGGCTCTTCCAGTGGCTAGAAATAGTCTCCCCAAGATAATAGGGATTTCCTTGTCCACAGCACAGTCAAGAATTACAAAATCAGCTGGTATATGATATTTCCCAACTTTCACAATCACATCATCAACAATTCCAACCGGTCTCTTGATTGAACGATCAGCCATTTGCAACCTCATACTTGTTGGCCTTGGCATTCCTAATCCCGCTTGTTTGTAGATGGCAAGCGGCATTAAATTGATGCTAGCCCCATTGTCACAAAGGGACCTTGCAAACTCACGCACCCCAATAGTGCAAGGAATAGTAAATGCTCACGGGTCTTCTTTCTTCTGAATAGGGTTAGTAGCAATAATAGAGCTAACCCGGTGAGTCATATTCACCACCTCATTCTTGGTGGTTCTCTTCTTTATGATCAAATCCTTTAAGTACTTAGCAAAACCAGGCATTTCTTGAAAAGCGTTCAAGAACGGTATGTTCACAGATAATTGCTTGAGAATATCATAGAACTTCTCAAACTTGCTATCATCAACTCTTCTTGCAAGTCTTTGAGGAAAAGGAGGAGGGGGTCTAGGAATCGGCGGAAGAATGTTTGATGTTTCTTCTGCCTTTTCCTTCATCCCTTCTCGGGTCTCTTCCCGAATTTGCACAACCTCCAGAGTTTTCTCCACTTCAGAAACATTAGGCTCTTCAACCTCGACTCACTAGAGGAACCTTGATTTGAGTACTGACCCTTTGGGGGAACATAAGGATTGGAACTTTGATTTGAAAAGTTGTTGTTGCTGTTCCAGTTTCCTTGGTTAGAACCACTTTGGTCGTTTCACCATTGATGGTGACCTTGCCCTTGCGGGTTTGGTCTCCATTGATTTTGAGAGCCTTGACCTTGGTAATGCTGCCTTTGGTACCCTCCTTGAGAGTTATTGACATAGTTTGCCTCCTCATAATCTTCATTTGGTACCGGCTGCACATTCTCAACCACATTCACTTTCTTCTTCTGATTCTCCGTGAAAAGCTTTGTCAACACATTGACATTCGTAGCAAGTTCTGTAATTACTTGGTCTCGCTCTTGATTTTCCTTGATCAAGTTGTTCAAAGAAGGAGAGCCAATTGCAATTCCGCCTGTGGAGTCTTCGGAATGCCAAGCTTGGTTATGCTTTGCCATTTTATCCAATATTTGAGTCACTCTAGCGAAGGATTTGTCCATAAAAGATCCCGCAGCTGCATTCTTCGCTATTGACTGGTTCATAGGATCCAAACCCAGGTAAAAAATTTTCAACAAGATGGAATCCGAAAAACCATGGTTTGGGGACCTCACCAAGTATAGTTTAAAGCGATCCCATGCTTCATGTAGTTGTTCGCCTGGTAGTTGCTTAAAGAAGAAAATCTTATCCCTGAGCTCTGACTTCTTGCTTTGTGGAAACCATTTCGACAAGAAAGCTCGGACAAGTTTGGGCCATGAATGTATGGAATTTGCAGGAAGGTTCTGGAGCCATTTCCTCGCATCCCCAGCTAGAGAATACTTAAAGCATCTCAACCTCAGGGCATCCTCGGAGACATTATTCTGCTTGTGCATCGCACATACACCCAAGAAGTTTCTGAGGTGTTGTGTTGGGTCATCATCTGTGGAATTCCTAAAAAATCCCTCCGCTTTCAGCATCAGAATTAATCCGTGTTCCACCTTGAAGATTGCAGCACTAATAGCAGGAGGTACAATAGCATTTGTATCCTCGATATACTCCTCAATGTCCGCAAAAGGATTTCCTTCCGTGTCTAACTCCACATCATCACCATAGTCCGACATGTTCTCCTGTCAACACCAAACAAAACAAACAAAGTGTGATAGAACAGAATCAGACGTACAGTAAAGTATACACTAATTAGTAATTTCAGAACCGTATTCCCCGGCAACGGCGCCAAAATTTGATACGCTCAAATTACACCTTAATAAACAGTGTAAGCGGTCGGTGTCAAATATAATAACCCAACAAGGTTGGGGCCAAATCCCACAGGGAATAGGTGTGAAACGTTTACTTAATTAGTGTAGTACTCAACTACAGTCGTAATTCTATCAAGTAGTCGTAACAGAAAGATGTATTGAATTTAAGTTTAAATGAAGACTAATTGCAATGTGAATGTAAATAATATGATTTAAAGAAACCAAGGTTGTGTTCCCCTTAATGTAGTATAATGCTATCGATATCAATATTATATATTTCCAACGGAAGAATCTTTTGATATGCAATTGATGCCTAATTTACTACCCAATATTTTCCAATAGTTGGATAATATATCCTCTTTATAATTTTCCCAAATACAAAAGAGTTGTGATTAAGAACAATCAATTAATGCCAAATTAAAAACCACTTATTCCTAAGTGATTTTATTAAACAAGGTGTAAAGCCTTGAGTCTTTGTTATTTACTTTTACCAAATGCTACCCCGCTTTCCCAAGCAAAGGTGGAATTAAATGGCGTTTGTTAATATTTGCAACCACCAATAATTGTTTGAAGAATAAGAAGTAAATAAATATCAATCAACCATTGAAGCTATATTCAATATCAAAATCCCAATAACAGCATACCCATCTAGGGTTCACAATCTTAGCGTTTAGAATTAGTTAACCATGCTGAAAACTGATATTGAAAGAATATTAATTGTCATAAGATTACAAAGTAGAAGATAATTGATCCAAAATCTTCCCAGAAATTAAATAACTCAAGCCTAGTACTTTATGCTCTCAATTATGACAAGATAGTCCCCACAAAACCCTATTAAACCTATTTATAGAGGCCTAAAAATCGAGGCGAAGTTCGGACTGATTTGCCCCTGATGTCAATAATGCGACCGCATTTCTGTCGCATAACAGAAATGTGGTCCACAAATCTTACACGTCCGTCGCATATTTAACCCATGGATTTTGCCTTCATCGCATTCCGGATTCGCGGTCAGCATCGATGCAGCCACCTTCTGCATCGCAAATCCAACAACCTGTAAACTGCATACTTGGTTTGCGGTGCGCATACTAATGATGCGATCGCGAATGCGATCGCATTCTTTACCCTGACTTTCACCCAAAACTCTGCTTGCGTCTGCGATTCCCAAGTGCATGTCTGCGGTCCGCATCTTAGTTATGCGATCGCATATGCGACCGCATTCTTGACATGAAAATGTGCCCAGAGGTCTATCTTGGTTTGCGATTTTATTGTGAAATATGCGGTTCGCATGTGATGTTTGCGACCGCATATTCACCTCTGCGATGCTTTTCAATGCTTTTCTTGTCTTTAGTTGGCTTTTTGAGCTCTTTTCCGTGCTTTTAGGTCCTTACACTTGATGTACTGCAAATACACTAAAATTACATTAGTATCAAGGAAATTTGCACGTAAAACAAGTTAAAATCTAAGCAAGTAGTATCAAAATGTGCCGAAATTCCCCGGCACATCACTTCTATGCTCCATTGCTCGCACATGCGAGTCCGCACTTGCGTCCGTCCCTCCGCAGGTGCGATGACACCAGAACTGGGAGCTTCAACATTTTCATAAGTCCAAAATTTATTCCAGATTAAATCCGAATCATACCCGGGCTCCCCGGGCTCCCCGGGGCCTCGTCCGAATATACCACAAAGCCCTAAAACATCATGCGAATTTAGTCGAGCCTTCAAATCACATCAAAAAATGCAATAAATACGAATTGCGCACCGATTCAAGCCTAATGAACCTCAAAACGTCTAACTTCTACATCCAATGCTGAAACTTATTAAATCAGGTCCGATTGTCCTTAAATTTTGCACACAAGTCACAATTGACATTATGGACCTACTCCAACTTCCAGAATTGGAATACGACCTCGATATCAGTCCACTTCCAGTCAAACTTTCCAAAAAATCATCCAACTTCCTAACTTTCGCCAATTAACGCCGAAGTGACCTCGTACCTCTAAATCAACATCCGGACATGCTCCTAAGACCAAAATCACCTTACGGAGCTATTCGAACCATCAAAACTCCATTCTGGAGTTGTCTTCATACAAATCAAACTATGATCGTTTCCTTCAACTTAAACTTCCATTTTTAGGGACTATGTGTCCCATTTACACTTTGAAACTCTCCCGCACACCAAGCACCCCGACAAGTCACATAACCACAGAAAGAGATAAAGGGAGCAATAAATAAGGGATCAGGGCTAATACTCTCCAAATGACTGGCCGGGTCATTACACCACCAATATCGTTATGTGTATTGTCATGTGGACCTGAAAAAGCTGTCGACCTGAAAAAGCTGTCGACCTGAAAAAGATGCCGACCTGAAAAGTTGCACCCACATGTACCCTGAAGAATCATTATCATGTGAAACACATCGCATCACCAATATGCGTTATGTGTATTGTCATGTTTGACCTAAAAAAGTTGTCGACCTGAAAAAGCTGTTGATCTGAAAAACTGTACCTACTTGTACCCTAAAGAATTATTATCACGTGAAACGTAGCGCATCACCGATATGCGTTATATGTATTTCCATGTCAACCTGAAAAAGCTGTCGACCTGAAAAAGTTGCCGCTCTGAAAAGCTGCACCCACTTATACCCTAAAGAATCATTAGCAGGCGATACATAGCGCTTCACCAATATGCATTATGTAGCCTAAAATCACTCTTAGTTTCCTATAAAAACCTCATGCATTTTAGTTATTATTTGCATTGTAACGAAACGAATAGAACAACTTTCCATTAATTTTTCATTTTTGAGCATTACGACATGTCTGGACGCAATGACGTACCAAGGTGTAACTGTGGCAGACGTGCGATTTTGAAGCCATGTAGGTCAAATTGAAATCTGGGGCGCATACGTTGGATGTGTAAATAAATTGTAAGTTATTATTATTGGAAAAAATATTTGTTAATAGTTTTTATATAACATGTTAATTAATAGTCTTGTGTTATCATCCCATTTGGTAGGATGAAAATCAATGTGGTATTGAAGAATGGTATGATGAACCTATTAACCGGGAATAGTACAAATCATGTTTGCTAAACATTTGGAATTTGACCGGTGAGTACAAACTCCAGATCTTGAAATTACAAGAACAACTTGCGACAGTGAAGGATAAAGTAAAGAGGCAGAATGATGCTCGACTATACCGAGACATATCAGTAGGACGGAAGAGCTCCACATAGCTCGACCGCGGGAGCAATAATCTGGCAATCCAGCTATGAGCGCGTCGCTGTATGGTCTCCATACGAACTATTTATTAAACACAAGAATCGTGAGTAAACGCAACACATATCAAGCAAGGCCAAGTAAACTTAAGTATATATGTACCTGATGACCTTCTAGTAAATCCAACAAATCCCTGTAACAAGGGAGATGATGTTGAACCTCGACCTCGCGGGCGTGGCCTCGGCTATCAATTCACCTCCAAGCTAGTGGGAGAAGCGGTGGAGGTGGTGCATCCAGAGCTATCGGTGGCAAAGGTGGCTGTAACTACAGGAATCTCTCCCAGGCCCAAACCTATTATATATTGTGGACGTAATATTTAAGGCATCTTTTACTATGTATGTTATAATCATGAAAAGAATTGACTATGTTTTCACCTGCAGCAGTGGTAAAAAACTTGCAACGTCTCTCTGGGTGACCATACACGCCCGACGCATCTGCCTATACGGGTAAGCTAGAACAGCTGCACTCCAGCTGTAACCAGATAAATCATCCAGCCACTCCAGATGAGGTAGAAATCGCAAGCTGACTAGGTTTCCCGAAGTGTTCGCGAACAGTATACTGACGAGCGCAAAACACCACTTTAATTATACTCGCTAGTCAAAGATAGTATAGTATAATATCGCATCCATAGGGATTGGAGTTAATAGTATTTTCTTAGTTTCTAGCTTGAATGTTATGTTGGAGAATCAGTAATTTAGATTTAGATGATTAAAACAACAATTAAGTAAGAATCTAAAACTATTGACTAATGACAATCACAACAAAGGTAATCAAGGAAGTTATCAGTGGGAGAAAATAGGGGTTGAAAGGATAGGTGAAAGATAATTTTTTGGGATCTAACTCTAGATACTTCACTCCTAATGTTTAAGTGAGTCTTTCGAATTCACTCAATTATTAGTTCAAACGTTCAGCAAAAACTCCACTCTCAATTAAGTCTTAACCTCACAAGATGAACCAATTTAAGCACGTGAAAATATGCAAGAATGCATAGTGGATTGGTCTTTAGGAAAACCCCTTTCGATTATTCTCCTAACTAGGTTTAATCTATAATTCAATTAGCCTTTTTAGGTTACTAAGAAGAATTAATGAACTCAACCAACAAGATAATGCAAAGATATCACAAGTTACGCCTTTCTCGATTACATGAACTAGTGAGTATGTATGCAACAATTAAATTATCCAAAAATGCTTCAATACATAAAACTAGACTTATAATCCACAAACAATCATCAATACACCAAATCCATCAAACCCTAAGGAGAACTACTCCATAGATATGGAGAAATTCATGACAAATAAAATTAAAGTATAGGAAAACATAAGTTCGATCCAAACTCGGGTCTTGAGTGAGGAATGAATGATGAAATCCTTGTGCTCGTGTTCTTCCAACTCCTCATTAGCCTCCGTAGGTCGACTATGTGTCAAAAGTCCCATAAACAATATTTTTTCATGTATTTATACTAAGTAGGGTCGGGCCCAAATGAAATCACCTTTTTCTACGCGAAATAGGACAATTACTCTGTAAAATTTGCACAGGCGCTCCGCATGAGGCGACGCGATGCGGGGAATTAGCGGGGAAATCCAAAGAGCTAGTGCTAATAGGCAGCAAGAATTTTGTACAAGAGCAGCGTGCCACGCGCAGCCCCACGTGCCGCGGCTGTGGAGGTTTCTCTGAGTACGGATTTCCCTTGCTTTTTAACGTCCAGACTTGGCCCTCGACCCTCGAACACGATCCCGACTTGATCCTTTGGGCTTTTACTCAGACTTCAAAGCTCCAAATAGCTCGAATTCATTCCATACATCTATGTCACTCAAAATACTCCTACAAGGCATAAAACACACAATTAGTGCAAACCACTAGCGATTAAAGCTTAGACACAATAAAAGTGCAGTAAACTAGAATGCAATAAGCGACTAAAACACGAGATTGTAGCCTACCATCAACACTCCACACTTAAACCATTGCTCGTCCTCGAGCAATCAAACTACACTTCATACAAACATGACCTTTTTAAATAACTCTCATAACTCATCACACCAAGAATATTTAAAGCAGATTAAGCACAATACTGTAACATCCTTGCCTCAAGATTTGACTTAAAAGCACCACGCATTTTAATAACCCGCTCACTTACTCCAACACATAGGTCAACGACATTAACTTTCCTTCATGAATCAAGTTCCCTCACACAGCAATAGAGAGTAGTTCACATACAATAGACATTAAGAGAAACTACGAACTCAAGATAGAAATAATTCACTCACTCTCAGAAACAACATTCATATGCCACAAAAGATGCACCATAGGCTTTCCCGTGGTGTACTACTCCACTAATTGAGCTCATTCAGTCAAGGATCAAGTAGGACTTTAATTGGTTGTAATGTAGGCTGCATGATGGGTAGGATACATTTAGATATAAGAGTGACTACACCTCCCTAAGCACTTTAATACATACATTTCATTGTTCAAAATCCCAAACTTATGTCAAATCATAAATCCACCTTCACATCAAAATACATCAACTTCCGATTTCTTTATGCATAAATACATCAAGAGTTACCACTATCAAGGAATATTTTGGACAACAATACAAAAAAATAAATTTCTTTTTATTTTTCAATTCAAGTGGCTCTTACTTCTTCAAAACAGTGCATCTTTCTCCTTATTTCATTAGTTCCACTCAAAAATCAAATCAACCACCCCACACTTCAACCTTTACAAAGTTCACAGCAAATTCAAGTGCTTACAAGAGGTACAAGGTTCAAATAGATGGTCAATTTGAACAAATGGGTAAGACTTGTAATGTGATTGCCAAAGAAACAAGAGTACATGCTTAAAGGGGTTAACTAAGATGAATAACAATTAGGTGGGTAATAGCATATAACCGGCTCAACAAAGAAACACCTAAATCACTTCCAAGACTGAACAAAACTACCATTTCGCTTTGCAAACACACATGGCAAGTTATAGACATGAAATGCAATACACAGAATAACACAAAACCTCGTACACACATGGCACATAACTTAGTCAAGATTAGTTTATCAAGACACTCTAGTCAAAGCAGCTAAGCAAAGTTAAGATCATACAATTTAAGGTACTTATACAAGAGTCAAAACCTAAGCCTAAGCATCACACTAAAGCACTCACATTATTCTCAAACTATAATAGAGTCAAGAGATTTTGCCTTCCATTCAATTCATAGCACAAGATTTCCTACTACTAACAAAAATAAAAACTAACTACACCCAGTTTAAACAAAATCCTTGGAAAGAACCGCGACACAAAGAAAAGCCAAGGGGGAATTATTACACTACCTAACAAAAGAAACTCTTTTTGTCTTTTTCTTTCGACTTTAATCACTCAAGAAACCTGCCGGTGATATCCATCGTCGGGAAAAATTGATATTTTTAAAAAATTTATGCTTTTTTCAAATTTTTCTATCTCTAACTACTAAAACAAAAACTAAACTAATACATATACATACAACATACCTACGTACAAATATCTTCCATCCCACAATTTAAGTTGTCGCATGTCCCCATGACACACAATTAAAAAGCATAAGGTAAAGGAAACTTCCCTGAACATCTAGTTGGGGTCTGAGTCGAAGTCGGGCTCCAATCCTTGCCTTCGAACTAATGTGCACATCCATGCTGACAACTTCTTCTCAGCCTTTTTGGGGTGCACCCCACACTTATCTTTCTCGCTTAGTGCAGCTTTCTCTTTTGAGTCCTTCACTTTTCACTCAACACTTGCAGTTGGCTTCTCCTTTTTCACCTCCGTTTTTACATTCATCTCAAAAGTTACAGTCTCCTCATCCACTCTAAGCATGAGTTCCTCTGGTGTATATCCAATATTGCTCTACCCGTTGCTAAGAATGGTCTTCCTAAGATGAGGGGAACCTCTTTGTTTTCCTCCATATTCACCACTATAAAGTCTACAGGAAATACAAACTTATCTACTTGAACTAAAACATCTTTCACTATCCCCTCGGGTATCAAAGTCGTTTGGTCTGCCAGCTCCAAAGATATTTGCACCGACCTTATCTCTCTAATCTCCTTCTCCAGTTTCTTGTAAATAGATAGAGGCATTAAATTAATTAAGGCACCAAAATCACATAAAGACTTATCAAAATTTATAAAGGCTAAAAAGAAAGGTATATTAAAACTCCCTGGATCTCCACACTTTTGTGGAAGTTTGTTTTTCAATCTAGCACTGCAATGCTCAGTGAGCTTCACCATCAAGGTCCCCTCTATATTTCTCTTCTTTGTTAGGATTTCCTTCAAGATTTTGATATAAGCAGGCATTTGGGAGAGCACTTCTACCAATGGAAAATTTACATTAACCTATTTCAGCATATCCAGAAATCTCTCAAATTGTTTGTCTAACTTTTCTCTATATAGCTTTTGAGGAAAAAGTAGAGCAGACATATGCTCGCTCACATTAGATTCATCCCTTCTTGAAGTTTCCTCCTTCTTCTTTTTGTCAGATCCCTTCTTGCCTTTCTCTTCTTGTCAAGATCATTCTTCAGCTACTCCCCATTGTCCTTTTCAAGTACCACCTTTGGACTGGAGTGGTTTCTTTCAATGCTTGCCCGCTTCTCAAGGTCACATCATTCACTATTTCTTTGGGATTTCTCTCAGTATCAGCTGGCAAAGTACCTGGGACTCTCTCAGATAATATTGTTGCAATCCGTCCCACTTGTCTCTCCAAGTTTCGAAAACCAGTGCCCAATTCTTTGATAGCTGCCCCGTGAGCGTCCAACCTTTCATCTATCTTGATAATGAAGGCCTTCGTTAGATCTTCTAAACCAGGTTGATTGGACTGTTGAGGCTGAAACTGTTGATTTTGGAAGATCAAAGCTCATTGTTCCTGAATCTAGAGTTATTTTATTGCCACGCATTTGCAGTACCTCCAGGTGAACTCCATGAAAAATCGGGATGCCTCTAACCCGTTGCATTATAATTTCCAACAGCATTCACTTCCTCAATTAAGGCTTGACACTCATGAGTAAGGTTTCCTCTTCCACATATATCACAAGCTACCTGAGGTTCACTCTGTATCAAAGCTAAGGTCAGCTTTCTAATTTCCTTAGCCATACCATCAAGTTGTACCTGCACAGATATGTTAGCATCAACCTGGTGAACACCAGTTGATCTTCTTCTTTCAGCACTCTCAAAGGGCCACTGATTTGCATCTTCAGATAACTCATCAAGAATTATGACTATCTTCTCTGGAGTCTTCTTCATCAAAGGGCCTCCAACTGCATTGCTCATTGTTCTACGCGAGGTTGGTGTCAATCCATCCCAAAAGTCCTGGAGTTGCATCCAGAGTTCAATTCCACTAAGTTGACACTTTCGAACAATCTTCTTAAACCTCTCCCATGCTTCAAAAATAGCTTTAGTATCTTTCTGGCAGAATTTATGGATTTCTCTTCTAAACTTGCTCCTCTTAGCTGATGAGAAATATTTATCAAGAAATTTTCTGGTCATCTCATCTCATGTTCAAATCGATCTATTAGGTAAGCTTCGAAGCCAGTGCTTTGCATCATCTTTTAGTGTGAAGGGGAATGCCCTTAAGTAAACTGCATCTTGTGACACACCATTGTATTGAAAAGTGTTCATAATCTCCTCAAAGTCCATTAGATGGTTGTTTGGCTCTTCGTTCATCTTCCCTCTAAAGACACAGTAATTTTGAAGGGTTTGGAGCAACCCTTGCTTCAACTAAAAATTATTAGCTGCAATTGGAGGTGGTCGAACACTGGATAAACCTTGATTGTAGACCGGTGATCTCCCAGGCATGGGAGCTATATTTCCGAACTGATCTGCACCTAAGGGTTCATTTTGCAAAATTCTACGACCCTTCTCTTCTTCGTAGATAAGTTGTGAATCTCTAATAGTTTCTTCCTCAGCATCCCTTGCAGCGTGTTCTCTTCATTGGGCTGCTTCTCTCGCAGCAAAATCTACAATATCTTCACCATTTCCTACAAAAATTTCTCTAATTGAATATTGTCCAACCTTTTCTTATGTCTCGGTGAGATCTCTTTCCTTCCTCAGTTGTTGCAGTTGTTTTTCTATCTCGGGCTCGTATGGTAGCACTTCTTTTTTAGAAGCTCAAGTCATGCACCAATCTAACCTGTAACGTGCACACAGCCAACTTCGATGTTTTGATCGCGCGAGCGAGTTCGTATGATGTTTCAGACTTGTGTGGATGTTTGATGTGGAGCTCCGGGGGCTTAGGTGAGTTTTCGAGCTTGTTCGGAGTGGTGAAGAACTCCAGTTCTACTGGTTTCTGGTCTGGGCTGCAGGTCTAGCAAATGCGAGGTTTTATTTGCATTTACAAACCTCGCATTTGCGAGTGTGGGAAAACACTGAGGGGTTCGCATTTGCGAACATTTTGGTCGCTTTTGCGAAACTGCACTCTTTGCAATTCCGAAGATTTTGGTTGCAAATGCGACCGTTGCAGGGATGGCTCTGCTTCGCATTTGTGATGCTTTGGTCACAATTGCGACTATTGCATTTGCGAACAAGATGTCGCAAATACGACATCTGCGACCCGTGCAAGAGCCTTTTTATTTCGAGACTTAGCTCAGTTCCCTCATTTTCCACTTGGTCTTAGGCGATTCTTCCAGAGCATTTGCGGGGTGATTCCATCAATATCAAGAGGTAAGTTATTCCCACCTATTGTGAGTTAAATACATGATTTACATATGGATTTAAACATGAAAATTAGTAGAAATTTGGGATTTTGAAGAAAACCTAGAATTTGTTAATTTTGGGATTCGACCACGAAATTGGACATGGAATTGGAAATAAATTATATATTTGACTTCGTAATGTTATGGGTAAAGTTTATTTTCAAAAATTTCGGAATCCGGGCATGTGGGCCCGAGGGTTGACTTTATTGATTTTTCGAGCGGAGTTGGGGATTGTTATGAATTGAATTATTTTGAGTATTAGGGTATATTTTCATTGGTTTTCACATGGTTTGACTAGTTTCGGAACGTTTGGCTTGGAGTCGAGGTGTTAGAGAGGGGTTAAAGCCAGTTATGGAACTTCCGAGCGAGGTAAGTCTCTTGTCTAACCTTGTGAGGGAAAAACTACCCCTTAGGTGATATTAATTGTTATGTGCTACTAGTTGCGGGTGCTACGTACGCACGAGGTGACGAGAGTCCATACGTAGCTAAAGCATTTTATGTCCGAGTAGATCTAGGATTTTATCATGCAATATTTGAATTACTTGAACTTATTCTGTTGACTTAATTAACTGAAAATATGATTTAACTTGACTTAAAAATTTAATATATCTTAGGCCCAGCCTTATCACTTGAGTTGTTGGCAAGGAAATTGAGAAACGGTAAAAGGTTATATTTGCTTTGTGCTCATGTGCTATATTGTAAACATGTATCTTGTAATTCGGAAACTTCCTTCCTTTCTTGTGGAGCGGGCCGAACGGCTCGGCAGTATATAGATGTATCTATGGTTCGTGCTGCTCGACCCTCGGCAATGTACACATTATTCTTGATCAGACCGAACGACCTCGGCAGAATCGTGCGTTATTGCTAGTAGTTCGAATATTCACAAGATAAAACTTCCACTGATGCCCGACATTTTACGGTACTTCTTATTGACATGATATTGACACTTAGCACTTTTTGAGGTATTGAGGTAGAATACAAGACCAAGAGATTTATGCTTAAAAATGGATGATTGGAATATTATGATATTACATATTTACTCCTCTATTGCTGTGCACTTCATATTTGTTAGAAATTATCATATTATTTATTCATTTGGACCTCTAGTAAGTGTCGATGTCAACCCCTCGTCACTACTTCTCCGAGGTTAGGTTAGATACTTACTAGGTACGCGTTGATTTACATACTCATGCTGCACTTTTACACTAAATGTGCAGGATCTGATAGGTCCTTTGGTGATCATCTTGGCGCGTAGGTGCACCTATTGAGGAGACTTTATGTGAGCTACAATCCAGACTACGCATCGCAGCCCACCGAGTCCCCATTGTACTATTTATTTTATCTTGTCTTATTTACATTCTAGACAGATGTTGTATTACTGTTGTACTTCTTAGAAAATGCTCATGCACTTGTGACACCGGGTTTTGGGAGTTCATTCTAGTTGTTGTTATCATAGATCACGCACTTATCATCATTTACTCTGTAAATTCTATTTTATACCGTTAAATTATTGGGAATTAGTAATTTCAAGTAATAAAGAATAAAAAAATTGATAAATCAACATTGGCTTGCCTACCAACTGCGTTAGGTGCCATCACGACCTATAGGGGATTTTGGGTCGTGACAGGTTTTGTTTAAACTATCATCTTTTTCAGCTATTTTTGGGTATAACATAATTAAATAATTAATTTTCAAAACTACACATGATATAATTAATAATTATTCATATAAAAATACTTAGTTTGACAAATTTTCTATATTGTTGTTTTATATGTTATTTTCTTACAGTTTTTGACTCAAATTCGAGAGGGTTTTTGTTTGAACTATCATCTTTTTTTCAAATATTTTTGGGGTTAACAGAAAATTAAATAATTAATTTTAATAACTAAAAAGATATTTTAGTAATTATTCATATAACAAATACTTAGGTTGATAAATTTCCTATATTAATATTTCATATGTTAGTTTCCTACATATTTCTACTAAAATTCTACATGGTTTGTTTGAACTATCATCTTTTTAAAGTTATTTTTGAATTATAGCAGAATTAAATATTAAAATTTCATAAGTAATCAAGATATATTCAATAATTATTGATTTTAAAAATACTACAAACTTAATGGTAAATAATACTGAATTTATTTCATTCGTAATATAGGTTTGTTTGTTAACTGTCATATTTTGCCCCAAATTTCCTGGCATCGTCTCTTTTGCAACATCAACTGATTATTTTATGATTTATATCTAATATTTGATAGTTAACTACTAAGACATTAAATCCATAATTGAGTACTCTAAAATTCAATGATTCCTTGCTAGGAATGGTAGAAACTAGTGTCACGACCCAACCGGAGGGCCACGACAGGGCACCGAACCCTGCTTGCAGAGCGCCGGCGTACCCCTCATATCTGCTATCTTACTTTCTTTGTTATCTACAAAGCCTGTCATACGCATGCAGTTTCGAACAACATCACAGTGGGCTGAAATGTCATACCATGACATAAACATACTTATATACATAGTGTGCCAACGGGGCTACAGCGCAAAACTATACAACATAATATATATATATATGCCGACGAGGCAATACAACTGTACATGAGTCAACCCAATACTGGTCTATACATACATTAACATTTGTCTATGAGCCTCTACAAGAACATACATTTAGCAACCTATGTCGGAACAAGGCCCCGACATGTCCAACATATCTACACAAGGTGCATACCAAGGCTGTAGCAAGTCCGAAAGATGAATCTTGCTAATATCTGTTGAATCCGGATAGCCTACTGCTGTGGGGGAGCTCCGTCTATCAGTCTATTAGGACCTGCAGCACGACATGCAGCGTCCACAATAAAGGACGTCAGTACGGATAATGTACTGAGTATGTAAGACAGGAGAACATAATATAAGAACGATAGTATAAGCATCAGGATAGAAACATGTAACCTGTAATAAGTGAATTGCCTCTGAGGGCAGCTTACCATGACCTGTTCGTAGTGCCCATGTCTATACACATAACTCTTATAACATTATCGTATACATGTTTATTATCATTATCTTCGCCTTATATTCACACATCTGTGGGCTTGTCATTTTCATATACATTTATTGTTACCGTACACGTTTACATAATCGTTACCTCATACAATTACATACGCCTCCATGGGCTCATCATCATCATACGCCTCTGTGGGCTCATCATCATCATATGCCTCTGTGGGCTCATCATCATCATATGCCTCTGTGGGCTCATCATTATCATATCGTAGCATATCTTACCCGGCCGTACTAGGCGCGGTCATAACATACCCGGCCTTCATTAGGCGCGGTCATAACATACACGGCCCTCATTAGGCGTGGTCATAAGAATTAAATTACACATATATAATACATTGCATGCTCATTCATAAAACGTGTTTCAAACCCTTTTTAGTGACATACGACTATTACCCTCTTTTTCTACATGTAATTAAGAATATCTCTTTAACATAAACCTTGTAATACTCACGGAATACCATCAACATTAATATCATAACAACAAGAGCAATTATTCCTTAGAGGGAATCAATACAAGTAATCCTAACTTCTAGGAATAAAGTATTCTTTTGGGGCTCGTTCATAGCATTGTATTCAATAGGAGTCGTGCAAAAGAAAGAACGGTATGGTCTTACATACCTAGTATATGCTGCACCAGTTTTCAAGCTACGCAATGGCTATGATTCCTTAGTCTACAATTAAGGAACAATTCACCCATTACTCACTAAGCATCATAATTATGATAAATCATAATCCCCTAGTTTTGCATGGTGCCTCCCCACACCCCTTTCTCCTCTGTTCTTTATCAAATGTATTCGCAACACATGCAACTCATTTACAACCCATAATAATCGTGACCCATTTCGTTTAGCAGTGTTTATCTTGAATTATTGATTTCCTACCACCCTCCCATGGGTCTTTACAGGCATGCAACTACATATCATGAAATTTCGAGGGAAAATTACATGAAAGCGAGTGGAAACTTACCTTGCATGCGAATTATCTAACCCTCTCCTTCGATTCTTTGAATTCTGGGTCTTGCCCTCAATGTGGGTTCTTATGAGGAGGAAACTCAGCTAGGGTTTCTCTTTAGTTCTTCGATTTCTCGATTTCCTTCTTCAATTTGGAGTTTGGAAGAGAAGAAATTGGCTGTGTTGGTGTGGGGGCTTTGAGAGGGGTCGTTTGGGACCTTCTACTATGCTTAAGCTTCAGAAAATGAAGAAGGAACGGGTTTAGGTCCTTTTTATAGGCCTGACAATAAGTGGCATGCGTGCCTGATGTTTTTTTAGATTTGCGATCGCATATCCGCCGCAATTAGGACATGCGGTTCGCATTCTGGTCGCAAATCTCAACCCAGAATTCTGTTGCATTATGCGATGCAGAAGGGCCAGACTCGCGGTTCGCATTTCCAACAATGCGATCGCATTCTGGTCGCATTTCAGACGCGGATTCAGCCCAGATCTCTATTCCATTCTGCGATGGAAGATGTCACATTTGCGGTCCGCATACTGGCCGCATATTCCCAGAACTCTATCTCAGTTTGCGACCCTGGTGTTGGATATGCGGTCCGCATTTGTGCTTTGCGGTCGCATATCCAACTATGCGACACTTCTGCTATTTTTCTTAACTTTTGAACTATTTTCCGGGTTCTTAGGTCCTTATATGCAAACTACTTCACAGCGTATTCTAATGTACAAATTTACGGGTTATAACACTCTCCCCCCCTTAGGAACATTCGTCCCCGAATGTAGGGATCTATGGAAGCCTGTGAATCCCAGAATTAAATGAAAGGTAATAATGAAGAGTATCTCAATTTCCTATTTACCTCGTATGGATGCCTCTCCTTTCCATGCGTTACATGTTTCTTCGGCGTCATCATTATTTACATTGTGGAACAGGTACAGATATTTAGCTTTCATCCCTTCTTCTGCTTCCCATGTCATTTCTTCCACGTTCCTGTTCCTCCATAACGCTTTAACGGAGGCTACATCTTTTGTCCTTAGCTTGCGGATTTGTCGGTCCAATATGGCCACTGGTACCTCTTCGTATGTTAGATCCTCTGCAATCTGTATGTCTTGGATGGGGACGACCCGAGAAGGGTCTCCGATACATTTCCTCAACACGGACACATGGAATACCGGATGCATAAATTCCATTTTGGATGGTAGTTCTAACTCATAGGCAACATGTCCAATTCGTCGAAGGACTCTGTACGGATCGATGTACCTCGGGCTCAATTGACCTTTCTTTCCGAAGCGCATAACACCCTTCATTGGCGAGACTCTCAGGAAAACCCAATCATCAACTTCAAACTCTAGATCACGACGTCGGATGTCAGAGTAGGACTTTTGCCTGCTTTGTGCTACCCTTAATCGTTCCTGTATCACCTTCACTTTCTCAATAGCTTGATGAATCAGATATGGCCCATATAATTCAGTTTCACCAATTTCGAACCACCCAACTGGTGATCTACACCTTCTCCCATACAGTGCCTCATATGGGGCCATCTTGATACAGGAATGGTAGCTGTTATTGTAGGAAAACTCTATAAATGGAAGATGGTCATCCCAGCTACCCTTGAAATCCTAGACACATGCTCTTAGCATGTCTTCCAGTGTCTGAATGGTTCATTCAGCCTGTCCGTCAGTTTGCGGATGGAAAGCCGTGCTGAGAGTTACTTGTGTCCCCAAACCTTTTTGAAAAGACTTCCAAAAGTTAGCTGTGAATTGGGCTCCTCTGTCTGATATAATGGACATCGGCACCCCATGAAGTCTAACAATTTCCTTGATATACAGCTTTGCATAATCTTCGGCTGTGTAGGTGGTCTTAACTGGCAGAAAATGAGCACATTTGGTAAGTCGATCCACTATCACCCAGATGGAGTCAAACTTACGACTGGAGCGAGGTAATCCAACAATGAAGTCCATGTTAATCACCTTCCATTTCCAGGTTGGAATCTCCATGTTCTGGAGCAGTCCACCCGGTTTCTGATGTTCTATCTTTACCTGTTGGCAATTGGGTCACTGGGCTACAAATTCTGCAATGGACCTCTTCATGCCATCCTACCAATACTGCTCTCTGACATCACGGTACATCTTAGTTGAACCGGGGTGGATGGAATATCGGGATTGGTGAATTTCCCTCATAATCTTCTCTCGCACTCCTGCTACATTAGGCACACACAATCGGCCTTGGCATCTCAATGTCCAATCTCCTGCAATCTCAAAAGTTGAAATCTTACCTTGTTGAATGCCCTCTTTCAATCGCAACAAGGTGGGATCTTCGTATTGCCGTGCTTTTACCTTGGTCACGAGAGATGATTCGGATGTATTATATACAATAACACCTCCATCCTCGGAGTCTAACAATTTGATTCTCATACTGGCTAACTGATGAAGCTCTTTAGTTAAACTGCGTTTACCTGCTTCAACGTGTGCTAAACTTCCCATTGACTTACGACTGAGGACGTCGGCCACAACATTGGCTTTGCCCGGATGATACAATATTTCGACGTCGTAGTCCTTCAGTAATTCTAGCCAACGTCGTTGTCTCAAATTTAACTCTTTTTGACTGAAGATGTATTGTAGACTTTTGTGGTCTGTGTAGATGTCGACATGGACACCATATTGATAGTGTCGCCATGTCTTCAAAGCATATACTACTGCAGCCAATTCCAAATCATGGGTTGGGTAGTTCTTTTCGTGCTTCTTCAATTGTCTCGAAGCATAAGCAATTACCTTCCCATGCTGCATCAAGACACATCCCAAACCTACGCCGAAGGCATCACAATATGCCACATAACCTTCAGTTCCGTCGGGAAGAGCAAGAACTGGAGCGGATGTTAATCGATCCTTCAATTTCTGAAAGATCCGGTCACAAACATTCGACCATTGGAATTTGGTAGCTTTCTGGGTCAGCTTAGTTAGTGGCGCAGATATAGAGGAAAATCCTTCTACAAACCGCCTATAATACCCTGCTAGTCCCAAGAAGCTACAGACTTCTGATGGCGTAGTAGGTCTTGGCCAATTCTTGACCGTCGATCTTTTAAGTCTAACACTAATACCTTCATCAGATATCACATGGCCTAAGGAAGCCACCGAGTTCAACCAAAATTCACATTTGGCGAGCTTTGCATATAACCTATGATCCCGAAGGGTCTGCAATACTATCCGCAAGTGACCCATATGTTCTGCCTTTGAACGGGAATATACCAGGATATCATCAATGAATACCACCACGAACACATCAAGATAAGGCTTGAATACAGTGTTCATGAGATCCATAAAAGCAGCCGGGGCATTTGTTAGCCCAAATGACATTACTCGGAACTCGAAATGCCCATATCTCGTTCGGAAGGCTGTTTTTGGAACATCTTTCTCCTTGACCCTCAACTGAAAATATCCGGAACGTAGGTCAATCTTGGAGAAATATTTGGCTCCCTGGAGTTGTTCAAAGAGGTCATCAATTCTTGGAAGTGGATATTTGTTCTTTATGGTGACCTTATTCAACTGACGATAATCGATACACATCCGTAACGATCCGTCTTTCTTTCGTACCAACAAGACTGGCACACCCCAAGGTGAAGTGCTAGGCCTAATGAAGCCTTTATCCAGCAAGTCCTTCAACTCTACTTTCAACTCCCTCAATTCTGCTGGGGCCATTCTGTATGGAGGGATAGAAATCGGGTGAGTATCAGGCAACACATCGATGCCAAACTCAATCTCCCTTTCAGGAGGAAGACCTGGGAGTTCATCTGGAAAGACATCCGGAAATTCACTGACTGCCGGAATTGATTGTAGAGTGGGCGACTTCGCCTCCGCGTCCATAACGCGAACAAGATGGTAGATATATCCTTTGGAGATCATCTTTCTTGCCTTAAGGTAGGAAATAAACCTACCTCTCGACGTAGCAACGTTTCCCTTCCATTCAAGGACGGGTTCGCCAGGAAATTGAAATCTAACCATCTTCGTATGACAATCAACACTAGCATAGCATGATGCCAACCAATCCATTCCCATTATCACGTCAAAATCAATCATTTCCAACTCAATTAAATCAGCCGAGGTTTGGCGACTACAAATCGTCACAGTGCAACCTCTGTATACCCTTCTAGCAATCACAGAATCTCCTATTGGAGTAGATATCAGAAAGGGTTTGCTTATTGATTCAGGTACAATATCAAACTTATCAGCCACAAGGGGCATAACATAAGATAACGTGGATCCGGGATCAATCAATGCATATACATCATAAGAAAGCACTGTTAATATACCTGTAACAACATCCGGAGATGACTCAAGATCCTCTCGACCTGCTAGAGCATATATCCGGTTTTGAACACCGCTTGGGCCCAGTATTGTACCGCTACCTCTTCCACGAACCGCTGGCTGCGGGGGACCCCGTGCTGGAGGTCGAATAGATAAGGAAGAACCAGCCGCAGATCCAGTTTGCTGCGTCATACCACCATCCCTTCTGTGAAGACAGTCCCGTATCATATTACCGGGCTGTCCGCAATAATAACATATATCTGAACCCCGACGGCACGGTCCAAAGTGGGTCCTGCCGCACTGCTCACAATGAGGGATTGGGGGTCGCATCTGACTAGTAGCCCTGTGATACGGCGAGCCTGATGCCCGCGAGCTCTGAAACTGTCGAGGGGCACTAGATACAGGTGGTGCCGAACTCCTCGAAGAATGGGGCCTCACACTACTTCTGGAATCTCCAGAATACCCTGCAATCCTTGTTCTCTTATGCTGGGTCCTTTCCTGTTCTCTGTTCGCCCTTTGTTGCGTTTACGATCCTCTATGGTCTGGGCATAGGCCTGAATACGGGAGATGTCCATGCCCTCTACAAGGAGGCCGTTGTGCATTCATTTATCAAATGCGGTCCCAATCCGTTCACGAACAAGTGAACTCTGTCGCTCATCTCGGCCACCATGTGGGGAGCATACCTTGCCAGAGAGTCAAACTGCATACTGTACTCTCGTACATTCGTATTTCCTTGCTTAAGGTTCAAGAACTTATCGGCCTTAGCTCGACGTACCTCAACTGGCAGGTAGTGGCGAAGGAACGCCTCAGAGAATTCATTCCATACGGGTGGGGGAGTCCTCAGGTCTTGGTCTGTAGTACCAGAAGAAGGGACTAGGGATGTTGGGCGGCTTCTAATATCTTCTGGGGGAGGAGGAGTAGATGAAGTCCGAGAAGGCGTCTCACTCTAGCCTTCCACCGCTTGGGCCACCTGACTGGTCCCCTCTCCGGCATTTGCATCAAGTCGTCTACTATTCGTTTGCTTTCTGGCCGAAGGCATCGCTGTAGGTAAACAATATGAATGTTAGAATGAATGCTTAAAACTCAGCTCTACGCACGATCTAGATTTGGAAAGAAGGAAACATTCCTAAATGCCAAGTAGCCTTCTGATTATAAAATGTGGCGCGCTACACACCCATAATCAAGACTCTACTAGACACGGCTCATAGACAACCCCTAGGACACGACCATGCTCTGATATCAATTCTGTCACGACCCAACCGGAGGGCCGCGACAGGGCACCGGACCCTGCTTGTAGAGCGCTGGTGTACCCCTCATATCTGCTATCTTACTTTCTTTGTTATCTACAAAGCCTGTCATACGCATGCAGTTTCGAACAACATCACAGTGGGCTGAAACGTCATACCATGACATAAACATACTTATATACATAGTGTGCCAACGGGGCTACAGCGCAAAACTATACAACATAATATATATATATATATATATATATATATATATATATATATATAT
>MCJB01050282.1:58804-73163 GCA_002018475.1 Nicotiana obtusifolia
AATATATATATATATATATATATATATATATATATATATATATATGCCGACGAGGCAATACAACTGTATATGAGTCAACCCAACACTGGTCTATACATACATTAACATTTGTCTATGAGCCTCTACAAGAACATACGTTTAGCAACCTATGTCGGAACAGGGCCCCGACATGTCCAACATATCTACACAAGGTGCATACCAAGGCTGTAGCAAGTCCGAAAGATGAATCTTGCTAATATCTGTTGAATCCGGATAGCCTACTGCTGTGGGGGAGCTTCGTCTATCAGTCTATTAGGACCTGCAGCACGACATGCAGCGTCCACAATAAAGGACGTCAGTACGGATAATGTACTGAGTATGTAAGACAGGAGAACATAATATAAGAACGATAGTATAAGCATCAGGATAGAAACATGTAACCTGTAATAAGTGAATTGCCTCTGAGGGCAGCTTACCATGACCTGTTCGTAGTGCCCATGTCTATACACATAACTCTTATAACATTATTGTATACATGTTTATTATCATTATATTCGCCTTATATTCACGCCTCTGTGGGCTTGCCATTTTCATATACATTTATTGTTACCGCACACGTTTACATAATCGTTACCTCATACAATTACATACGCCTCCATGGGCTCATCATCATCATACGCCTCTGTGGGCTCATCATCATCATATACCTCTGTGGGCTCATCATCATCATATGCCTCTGTGGGCTCATCATTATCATATCATAGCATATCTTACCCGGTCGTACTATGCGCGGTCATAACATACCCGGCCTTCATTAGGCGCGGTCATAAGAATTAAATTACACATATATAATACATTGCATGCTCATTCATAAAACGTGTTTCAAACCTTTTTTTAGTGACATACAATTATTACCCTCTTTTTCTACATATAATTAAGAATATCTCTTTAACATAAACCTTGTAATACTCACGGAATACCATCAACATTAATATCATAACAACAAGAGCAATTCTTCCTTAGAGGGAAACAATACAAGTAATCCTAACTTCTAGGAATAGAGTATTCTTTTGGAGCTCGTTCATAGCATTGTATTCAACAGGAGTCGTGCAAAAGAAAGAACAGTATGGTCTTACATAGCTGGTATATGCTGCACCAGTTTTCAAGCTACGCAATGGCTATGATTCTTTAGTCTACAATTAGGGAACAATTCACCCATTACTCACCAAGCATCATAATTATGATAAATCACAATCCCCTAGTTTTGCATGGTGCCTCCCCACACCCCTTTTTCCTCTATTCTTTATCAAATGTATTCGCAGCACAGGCAACTCATTTACAACCCATAAAATCGTGACCCATTTCGTTTAGCAGTGTTTATCTTGAATTCTTGATTTCCTACCACCCTCCCATGGGTCTTTACAGGCATGCAACTACATATCATGAAAGTTCAAGGGAAAATTACATGAAAGGGAGTGGTAACTTACCTTGCATGCGAATTATCTAACCTCTCTCTTTCGATTCTTTGAATTCTGGGTCTTGCCCTCAATGTGGGTTCGTAGGAGGAGGAAACTCAGGTAGGGTTTCTCTTTAGTTCTTCGATTTCTCGATTTCCTTCTTCAATTTGGAGTTTGGAAGAGAATAAATTGGCTGTGTTGGTGTGGGGACTTTGAGAGGGTTCGTTTGGGACCTTCTACTGTGCTTAAGCTTCAGAAAATGAAGAAGGAACGGGTTTGGGTCCCTTTTATAGGCCTGACAATAAGTGGCACGCGTGCCTGACATTTTTTTAGATTTGCGATCACATATCCGCCGCAATTCTGCGATGGAAGACGTCACATTTCCGGTCCGCATTTGCATTATGCGGTCCGCATACTGGCCGCATATTTAACACAATTTCAGCCCAGAACTCTGTCTCAATTTGCGACCCTGGTGTTGGATATGCGGTCCGCATTTGTGCTTTGCGGTCGCATATCCAACTATGCGACACTTCTGCTATTTTTCTTAACTTTTGAACTATTTTCTGTGTTCTTAGGTCCTTATATGCAAACTACTTCACAGCTTATTTTAATGTACGAATTTACAGGTTGTAACAGCTAGTCTCTGCAATGGTCTAATTTATTTCGACTGTTTTCCTAACTTCACAGTCTCCCTTAAGGATAGAAATATTTTAGATGCCTTAACTCTAAACGTTAAGACATCTAATTATAAGACTAAAGCTGGTTCTCTTCCAGTAGCAATTATTTATAGAATTCAATATAAGGCAATGAGTTCTGCCTTTAACATTGGAGCTTTGAGAACTACTCACAAAGATGAAACTGTTCTCTTTCAGACATATCTGCAAAGGTTGCAACTGTCTACTTCTATGCCAATCTCTTGGAATCAGGTCTCTCTTCCTGAAAACTGGCTTCTGCAGGATGCCACTCCTGCTCAAAAGCCACAAAACATGACAGTTTCCCAGATCCAACAATTTCCTTCTGGATCTGTGCTAGTTTCCTTTCGGAGGTCCCTTAGCCAAAGAGTTAGTTCCCCTGCCTCTTCGCAGTCTGAAATCCCATCAATTCATTATGCTAGACATTCAGTATCTTTATGACCCACTAGAATTGAGACAATAGATTTCGAATCTAGGGTTCCTTAGGTATAAGGTAGAAATACCAAAAATGGTTCCCGCTGCCGAGACTTCCTACAACCGACCAGATTCTCCTACTTACACATCCCTAGGTGCCGAATTAGGAGATGACAACGCCGTTGGTGCTTTGGAGATAGAATTTGAAATTGACAAGAAAGGTCTCCAAAAGAAATTTTATTCTCCTGAAAATCTATTTAGAAGAACTTGTAGATCTAGAGGAGAGGGAGTGAAAGTACGACATATCAACAATTTAAACTGCTTCCTATCCTTGGTTCGAGAGACCAAATGGTTTCATAAAGAAGTTATTCAAGTTCTTAACTCTACTTCATGTGGAAGAGTAAGATCTAGCGTTAAACTTCATAGATCTATAAATGATATGATCTTGTAAGAGGTCTGTTCAGATTTTGTCTTACCATTGTGCTTAGTGTTAGATGTAGAGGGTAGATCTGTAAGTATACTAATTCTTTTACTGAAAAGGGTTAGTCTTTATGATTGTTCTACAAATAATTACTTTTGGATGACCCAAAGGTTTTACACAACCATCTGCAAGCCTACCAGGTACATTTATAGGCATCACCTCGCCATAATCCCTGGAACCACGCTTACAGTGTAGATCCGAAAGGATCCCAGTGCCATCTTCAAAGTTTCTTAGTATTACAATCATATGTTTAAACATTTTATGGAAAAGAATTAGTAGATCTACAGATCTATCTTCAGATTTATCATCCTTGCACCATACCAAAATAAGAATAAGAATAAATCTCAAATTTAACCATAAATAGACAAATCCGTGAGTTTCAAACTAGATATGGCATTACCACATAACAGTATGTTAAAAACTTGAATAACTTCAAACCACTTGGTGTCTCGAACCAAAAATAGGAAGCAATTTTATATCATTGATATGTCGTACTTTCACTCCCTCTCTTCTAGATGTACAAGTTCTTCTGGGGAGATTGTGACCTTTACAGAAGGAAGTTTGTAAGTGATATTAAGTTTTTCACCATTGGTAGCCCTTAGGCGTTCTTTGGTTTTTACGAAAAACTTGGTTGGAATGACACCTTCTTGGATATAGCTTTTGTCTGCACCAATGCCGAATAAAGCTACGCCAGTCCAAACAAAAGACTTGCTGACGATGAGAGTTACCCTAACGTGGTACTTCCGAATCCTAATAGAGGAAATAAGTCCTAAGAAGGATTCTGTTTCATCATCGTCTTGGTCAGAGGTGAAACGGCCTACACAACTTCTTTGTGCTTTTGTGGCTCATTAGATAATTGTTGGAGGATAAGTCTTGTCTAGCTTTTATTTTCCTAATTTCTTCCTTTAGGTGTGCTATCTCAGATTGAAGGTCTGAAATGGTCACTTTTGATACCTTAGGACTATCAGAGGGAAACCGCTTAAGAATGTCAGTACTGTTGCAGGTATTGGCTACCTGGGGATGATTTTGAAAAGTTGAAGATGAATTTGAGGCTAAGTATTCTCCAAGAGTTTGTAAATACTTGTTCGTATAATTATTTTGCTCAAAAATATTTTTAATATCTTTGCCAGTGATCGAATCTGTGTCAGCTTTCTTTTTGAAAGGTGAGGTTGTAACAAAGCTACTAGCAAAGTTTGTTGAAAACCCTTGTGACGGAGGAAGTTCGAAAATTACTTCTTCGCCGGTAGTGGTTTTCCATTCCTTTGAAACATTAATTGAATTTTAAAACGGGAAATCTATTTGAGAATAGTCAGCATAAATTCCAAATCATTCAAAGAAATTGATTTGTTGTTTAATAACATTTAGACTGTCATAAAAATTGATTTGATTTTCTTCCTTTCTTCTCCTTTGTACTTGTTTAAAAACCAATTTCTTCTTCGGCGATATCTTCCCATCTTCGATATTGGGCAATTGAAATTGGTTTGGCCGGAATTGGCTGTGATGTGACCAACATTGGGATGCCTTTCGCAGAAACTTCCTAAGTCTCTACGTCTTTGCGCCCTATCCTTGGAAAGTTGCCTAAGCATTTTATCTTGCCTACAGATCTTAAGAGCAACTTGTTGAACCTGGCTAACTATCTGGCCATAGGTGTTTTGATCGTAAGGAATAATATCACCGGAATATTGACTCTGAAATTATTCTTTGACTAAATCTCTAAGGGACTTAGGCAAGCCATCTAGGAATTTCTCTTTCCAATACAGGAGATTCCCATCTGATCTTTCGCAGATCCTGGAGAGGAAGGAATTATTTACCACCTAAAATCTGAAACAGTTTTACATTTAAGGTTGTTAAGTATTTCAGAGGATTTTTCTCTAAAAATACCTGGACAAACTACAAATGTTTTGATAATAGTATATATCAAAGTACTAATTGAATCAGGAATAGTTTCACCGTCCTTTAGGATTGGTTGTCCTAATTCATCTAATTTCATAGCTTGGAAAATTTGTTGTTTTTCCTTGTCGCTTAAATGGGTATCCCACCACCCCTTAAGTTGACCTGTAAAACCAGCGACTAAGACATAAGTAGTACTCTGGTCGGAACAATTGTCGGAGGTTTTGTAAGCAGTGGCCACCATTGTCATCTGCTGTAATTTGGCAAGAATATTATATTCAAAACATCCATCTATGTTCCACTCATATATATTATGAGCATTATAATTATTCTGTATGGTATTAGGTCTTTCTTCTAAGACCACGTCTGGATGTGTTGCTCTAGGGTAATAGAGTCTTTGAGGCTTTCGCCAGTTGGAAAATTCCGACATAATCGGTGCTAATTCTAGAGGAGGATTGTCTTCTAGAGATATTTGTGAAAATTGCTCCAATTCGTTATCTGAGTCGATTTCTCCTAAAGCTCCTACGATTCTAAAAGAAGATGTCTCTTCAATCTGTCGGACTAGAGTATCCTGAACTGTTAGGGATTTCTCCATATCCGCTATTCTCTATTGGAGTTCTGAGAGTTTGGTAGAATCTGTAGAGCAGTGCATAAAAAGTTCTCTAGTATGGGTTCTAGGGATATCGTATGGTTTAAATAATGGAGTTGTAGGGGTAGAACGTCCTACTGTTGGTTTCTTTAGAGAAGTTGGCTCTGATACCAGTAGGGCGGAAGCTAGTCCCCGGAGGGATAGAGGGTACTGGGAAATACAAGAAATGTAAGGAAAAGAAAGCAATTAACAGAATTAAACTCAGGCGGCAGAGCCGACCATATGTAAGTGTATATTAATTAAAGTAGGCGACAAAGCCGACCGAATGCAAGGATGTTAAAGCAAGATTAAATTATTAAATTTTACGGTAGAGCCGTCCAGAAGTTTTATTAATAATATGGAATTAAAATACAAATATTAGAAATTTAAGCATAAAAGCTCACAGGATTATAATTCTTAAAGCTTGAGAGGTTTTAGTGAGAGAAGTGTGTAGAGAAAAGTATCCGAAATCTGGGAGAAGGATTCTTCTCTCTGCACACTTCTCTCACAAAAACCTCTCAAGCCTTAAGAGCTATAATCCTGTGAGCTTTTATGTTTAAATTTCTAATATTTGTATTTTAATTCCATATTATTAATAACACTTCTTGACGGCTCTGCCGCAAAATTTTATAATTTAATCTTGCTTTAACATACTTGCATTCAGTCAGCTTTGCCGCCTACTTTAATTAACATATGCTTACATATGGTCGGTTCTGCCGCCTGAGTTTAATTCTGTTTATTGCTTTCTTTTCCTTACATTCCTTGCATCTCCCAGTCCCCTTTATCCCTCCGGGGACTAGCTTCCACCCCAACTGGTATCATAGCCCGTGGCGAAGTAAGGATGTGATTCTTGTTTTTAACATACTGTTACATGGTAGTGCCAGATCGAGTTTGAAACTCACAGATCTGTATATTTATGGTTAAGTTTGAGATTTGTTCTTATTCTTATCTTGCTGTGGTGCAAGGATGATAGATCTGAATATAGATCTATAGATCTACCAATTCTTTTCCATAAAAATGGTTAAACATATGGTTGTAATACTAAGAAACTTTGAAGATGGCACTGGGATCCTTTTGGATCTGCACTGTAAGCGTGGTTCCCAGGGATTATGGCGAGGTGATGCCTGTAAATGTACCTGGTATGCTTGCAGATGGTTGTAAAACCTTTGGATCATCCAGAAGTAATTCTTTGTAGAACAATCATAAATACTAACCCTTTTGAGTAAAAGAATTAGTATACTTAAAGATCTACCCTCTACGTTTAACACTAAGCACAATGGTCAGATAAAATATGAACAAACCTCTTACAAGCTCATATAATTTATAGATCTATGAAGTTTAACGCCAGATCTGACTCTTCCACATGTAGTAGAGTTAAGAACTTGAATAACTTCTTTATGAAACCACTTGGTCTCTCGAACCAAGGATAGGAAGCAATGTTAAATTGTTGATATGTCGTACTTTCATGCCCTCTCTTCTAGATCTACAAGTTCTTCTTCCTCTCTCTTCCAATTTTAAGCTCAAAGAAGAGATTAGTTTCTCTGATTTGCAGCAATCAATTGACGATTGGAAAATCCCCAAACATCCCCAATCAGCAATTTACAAGTCTTAGAAATGGAGCTTGACAAGTGATTATCACATTTCTACTATTGAGTAGACTATTCCTCTAGAATCAGACCATGAGGAAATCAAACTTCTCTCTACACACTTCTCTCACTAAAACCTCTCAAGCCTTAAGAGTTATACCCCTGTAAGCTTTTAAGTTTCAATTTCTAATATTTGTATTTATTCCATGTTATTAATAACACTAATGGACGGCTCTGCCTCCAGATATTATGTTTTAATCTTGCTTTAATATACTTGCATTCGGTAGGCTATGCCGCCTACTTTAATTAACATACGCTTACATATGGTCGGCTCTGCTGCCTGAGTTTAATTTTGTTTATTGCTTCCTTATCTTACATTCCTCGCATTTTTCAGTCCTCTCTATCCCTTCGGGGACTAGCTTCCGCCCCTCTGGTATCAGCGCAGAGGTATTAAAGTAGGTGGCAGAGCTGACCATATGTAAGGAAGCTAGTCCCCGGAGGGGTAGAAGGGACTTGGAAATATGAGGAATGTAAGAAAAAGGAAGCAATAAACAGAATTAAACTCAGGCCGTAGAGCCGACCATATGTAAGCGTATGTTAATTAAAGTAGGAGGCAGAGCCGACCGAATGCAAGTATATTAAAGCAAGATTATAACATAAAATCTGGCAGCAGAGCTATCCAGAAGTGTCATTAATAATATTGAATTAAAATACAAATATTACAAATTTAAACTTAAAAGCTTACAAGGGTATAGCTCTTATGGCTTGAGAGGTTTCAGTGAGAGATATGTGTAGAGGAAGTGTCCAAAATATGGGTGAAGGATTCTCCTCTTTCTGAAGTGAGTAAGGGGGTCTATTTATAAAATTATTGACCGTGCTACAGTGAAAGTGTATGGTATTTTGCTATAGTGAAATGTGCACAGTGATCTACAGTGATAAGTGCACAGTAATCTACAGTAACATTGCTACAGTAACTTTCTAGAAAATTTGTTGCTGGTGTCATGGCTGATGTCAGCAGCAAATTGGTCCTAATTTTGACTCATTCTGGGTCATAGTCAGGTTCATACTCTTCTTCTGATTGTTCTTCAGACGAACTAGATGAACGTTGATCGGGAACCTTTCCCTTAAGCTGTTGTATAAGGTTTTCCATCTCCTTGATATAATCTTCTTTGCTGGTAGAGCCTGCTAATTTGGCTTGAATTGGCCTTCTCTACTGCAGGAATGAAGTGTTTGCTACATCTGTTGGTGATAGAAATTTGGGGTTGCTGGAAAACCATTTTCTGACTGTTGGTAAGTAGGTTCCTGTGGCATCCTTTCATGCCTTGTACCACTTACAGTATCCTTGAAGGGCTAACCAAGGCATACCTCTGAATCTTTCTCGTTTATGGAAAATAAACTTCTGGGTGTATATCCATGGAAAGTGGAATCTGAGGGAAAATTGAAGCAACTGGTGAATGTGGTTGTCTCCGTGAAATTTGGAACAAAAATACTCAAATCCTTCTTTCACTGGTGGAGGAAATATGTCTGCTAAGTGGCCAAAAACATGCCACCATTAGTGCAAAAACCATTTGGGAAGTCTACTGGCAAGTGTTTGCCCCAAAGAAGGAAATATGAATATTTGTTAGTATGGTTTTGAAAGGTTAGCACATTAAACCACGCGTCCCTATAATCATAGTAACTGAAAAATTAGGAAGAAAATGGCTGGGAAAGTTTTCTGACTTTCATAGGGTGATCACCCCATTCCTTTGGCGAGATGATTTTGTTTATCCACACCGTGGTATGGGTGATATAGGTTTGGATTTTGTCCAAAAAAGGTTTAAATAGATAAGAATGAGTGTTTGTAAGGATAAATCATAGAACTTCTGGTTATGAATAGGAGTTTTCTGAAGAAACTTGGATGTTAGGTCGAGCATCTTTTTGGTTACTATTAGAGGGTTAGAATCTAAAGATGTGGCCCGGTTTGGATGAGTGAGTAAGTCATCTCATTCTTAATATGTTGAGGTTCCTTTGAATAAGGGCCTGCTGAAGAAATTGGCTGAGGCACAGGTGAAAAAAGTGCCTGTTTAGGTGCAGAAGGCACCATGCGCTATGTAGTGGTGCTTTTTGCCACCACTTGTCTTTTAGTGGGGTTTTTCACCACCACTTATTTCTTTGTGGTGCTTGTAGCAACTACGGTTTAAGTTGAAGGCGTGGTGGTTTTTGCAACTACAGCTGAAGTTGAAGCTGAAGAAGACATGGCGGAAGATATGTCATCTGCTTCAAGGAGTTGTATCCATTTCTTAATATCTTTTGCTGTCTATTGCCAAACTTGCGGCTGTGCAAATTGAACATCATCTTCAGAAGAGGGTTCATCTTCGGAGATATCTGCCCATCTTCGAGGTTGGGCAATTGAAATTGATTTGGCCGGAATCGGCTATGATGTGACCACCATTGGGATGCCTTTCAAGACATAGTCTGCAGGCGATCTAACTTTTGGCTGGCTTGGTCCAGCTTCTGTTGTTTGCTACTTTTTGGCAACTACTGCTGTTGTCTGTCGTTGTTGAACAACTGCTGAAATTGACTTGTCTTTCGGCTGTTGTGTGACAGCCTGTTGTTGTTGCTTCTCCTCCGGGGCTAATAAGGCTAACCGCGGGGGCTTTAGTTTTTTAGGCATGTTATCTTCCTTGAAGGAACTCACGGGCTAGGAAATCAGGTATGAAATTTGAGATTCCCTTTATATATTCAATATCAAAATCAAAAATTGATAAAATAGCTTGCCATCTGGCGGATATATATTTTGAAGCAATGTTTTGCACATCCTTCTGCAGAACAGACTTAGCTTCCTTATAGTCAACGCGAAGCAAAAACTTTTGGTTCAATAAATCATATTGAAACTTTGATATGCATAAAACAATTGCCAAAATTTCTTTTTTAATTGTTGGATAGTTCTGTTGTGAACTATTCCAGTGTTTAGATGTAAATGCAATGATACTTTCTTTATCATTCTTAAGTTGTTTTAAGATACCACCATATCCTATGTCTGAGGCATCTGTTTCTACAATTTTAAATGCAGATGGATCTAGGAGACTCTGAAAAGGGAGACTCTTAACTTTCAACTTAATTTGCTTGACAGCATTGGTTTGGGCATCCGTCCAAGGAATTGAAGGTTATTCAACCTGTCATGGAGGGGTTTCAGCATAATGCTTAATCCCGAAATGAAATCAGAAATATAGTTGACACAACCAAGAAATCTTTGAAGCTGTGTTTTGTCCTGAATTTGATCTGGGAATTTGTCAGCAAACTGGAGGAATAGCTAGATAGGAGTAATAGTCCCTTGTTGGATGTTTTGGCCAAGGAACCTGGTGTTTGTCTGGAACAAGCTGTACTTAGTCCTAGACAATGCCAATCCATTATCTTTAATAGTGTTAAAGAATATGCTTAAATGCTTGAAATGTTCATCGATGTTTGTAGAAAAAACTAAGACACCGTCTATAAGTTATAATGAAACTGGAATATGGATTAAAGATATCATTCATTATCATTTGAAATTCAGATGGAACATTTTTCAATCCAAACGGCATTACGTTCCATTCATACTATCCAAAAGGGACTGCGAAAGCAGTCTTATACCTGTCTTTTGGGGCAATTTGTATTTGCCAAAATCAAGACTTTAAATCAAATTTAGAGAAAATTGTGGCAGCATGGACTCTTTGTAACAAATCCTTCTTGTTAGGAATAGGATACCTAATCCATCTAAGTGCAACGTTAAGAGGCTTGTAGTTGATAACCAAGCGAGGAACTCCGCGCTCAATTTCGGATTTCTTGTTGACATAAAATGCCGCACAACTCCAGGGAGATTTAGAAGGGGAAATTATATTTTTGTCTAAGAGATCATTGTTCTCTTTTTGACAATGCATTGTTAGCTCATGGTTCATTTGAATGGGTCGAGCTTTAGTTAGAATATTTTTCTCATCAAAGTCAGGTTTGTAAGGAAGCCCAACAATGTGCCTCTTTTGTTTCCAAAATGCCATAGGCAGATCGGAACAAAGCTCCTGTTGAATTCTAGTTTCTAAACTTTTAATTTTGGAAGAAATTGTAGAATCAGTTAGCTGTTTTTGTATTCTTTGAAAAGCAACTTCTTCCTTTAAAAATATAATTTGCTTTTCTTTATTTTGTAAAAAAATGTATGATTTCATAAGTTTGAGGCTTATGAAAGGAAGTAGGACGTTGCTTGTGGTATAATCCACGTGAATGCCTTTGTCCGTAAGTAGGTATGGTTTGCAAAGTTGAATGAAAGGAATACCTAGGATTACTGCATTGCAAAGGTCTTTTGCTAATAAAAATGGAGTCTGGATGTACCAGTTTGGTTCTTCTAGGGAGGTTGTGACCTTTATAGAAGGAAGTTTGTAAGTGATTTTATGCCTTTCACTATTGGCGGCCCATAGGCGTTCTTTGGTTGTACAAAAAACTTGGTTGGAATGAAACCTTCTTGGATACAGCTTCTGTCTGCACCAGTGTCGAATAAAGCTATGCCGGTCCAAAAAAAAGACTTGCTGACGATGAGAGTTACCCTAACGTGGTACTTCTGAATCCTAATAGAGGAAAGATGTCCTAAGAAGGATTCTGTTTCATCATCGTCTTGGTCAGAGGTTAAAACAGCCTACACAGCTTCTTTGAGCTTTTATGCCTCATTAGATAATCGTTGGAGGACAAGTCTATCTAGTTCTTGTCTAGCTTTTATTTTCCTAATTTCATCCTTTAGGTGTGCTATATCAGATTGAAGGTCTGAAATGGTCACTTTTGATACCTTAGGACTATCAGAGAGAAACCTCTTAAGAATATCAGTAATGTTGTAGGTATTGGCTACCTGGGGATGACTTTGAAAAGTTAAAGATGAAGATGTTGAAGGCTTATTAAGGAATGTCTTAAATTTTCCTAAGTAATCTTTTTTAATCTCAAGATCTGTAAGATCACCAATAACTTCAAGAAAAAGATCTTGTTCTTTTGTGAGAACACTGATCTGAGGGAGGTCATCCTGGTCACACTCTTCTGAAGATGTAGAGGATGAATCTAAATCATCTTCTAGTATGTTGTTAAATTGCTCGTCATCGGACATTTCATTATCTGCATTGTCCGAAGACTCACGTAATTCAACAAGTAATTTCTCTATTTTGTTTAGAGTGGGTTCGTCAAGTTCTAGGCTCTTGATCTTGTGAGAGACTTTACAAATTTGGCGATGTGGCCTGGCTTTCCATACTTGAAACATTTGCCAGTGGAAGTAGAAGTCGTTCCATCTTTAATAAAAGATTTAGAAGACTTATTTTTTGTACAGGAAAGTTTCCTTTTCCTATTGAAATTGTATTTTCTAATTTTTGACGAATTAGTTTTAGAATTCTTCTTCCTATGAGGTTTACTACTCCACGAAGGAAGACAAAATTTTTCGCAGAAATTCTTATCCTTGGAATGTTGCCTAAGCATTTTATCTTGACTACAGATCTTAAGAGCAACTTGTTGAACATGGCTAACTATCTTGCCATAGGTGATTTGATCGTAAGGAATAATATCACCGAAATATTGACTCTGAAATTCTTCTTTGACTAAATCTCTAAGGGACTTAGGCAACCCATCTAGGAATTTCTTTTTCCAATAAGGGAGATCCCATCTGGTCTTTCGTAGATACTGGTGAGGAAGGATTCCTCGCATTTCCTTAGAAGAAAGACCTAATACCATACAGAATAATTATAGTGCTCATAATATATATGAGTGGAACATAGATGGATGTTCCGAATATAATATTCTTGCCAAATTACAGCAGATTACAATAGAGACCACTGCTTACAAAACCTCCCAACAATTGTTCCAAACAGAGTACTACTCATGTCTTAGTCGCTGGTTTTACAGGTCAACTTAAGGGGTGGTGGGATACCCATTTAAGCGACGAGGAAAAACAACAAATTTTCCAAGCCATGAAATTAGATGAATTAGGACAACCAATCCTATAGGATGGTGAAACTATTCCTAATTCAATTAGTACTTTGATATAAACTATTATCAAAACATTTGTAGGTTGTCCAGGTATTTTTAGAAAAAAATCCTCTGAAATACTTAACAACCTTAAATGTAAAACTCTTTTAAATTTTTGGCGGTATAAGGATTCCTTCCTCACCAGGACCTACGAAAGACCATATGAGAATCTCCCTTATTGGAAAGAGAAATTCCTAGATGGCTTGCCTAAGTTTCTTAGAGATTTAGTGAAAGATGAATTTCAGAGTCAATTCAGGTGATATTGTTCCTTACGATCAAATCACCTATGGCCAGATAGTTAGCGAAGTTCAACAAGTTTCTCTTAAGATTTGTAGGCAAGATTAAATGCTTAGGCAACTTTCCAAGGATAGGGCGCAAAGACGTAGAGACTTAGGAAGTTTCTGCGAACAATTTGGTCTTCCTTCATGCGGTAGTAAAACTCATAAGAAGAAGAAATCTAAAACTGATTCGTCCACAATTAGAAAATACAATTTCAATAGGAAAAGGAAACATTCCTATACAAAAAATAAGTCTTCTGAATCTTTTGTTAAAGATGGAAAGACTTCTACTTCCACTGGCAAATGTTTCAAGTGTGGAAAGCCAGGCCACCTCGCGTTTCTCAGAATATCAAGAGCCTACAACTTGACGAATCCACTCTAAATAAAATAAAGAAATTACCTGTCGAATTAAGTGAGTCTTCGGACAATGTAGATGTCACGACCCGGATTTCCCACCCTAGGGAGTCGTGATGGTGCCTACTGGTGAAAGCTAGGCAAGCCAATCAACCGGATTATTTACCCTTTTTCTACTTACGAATTCATTGCAGCACAAAAATATCAACAAACGATGTGGATTAAGTTTCATACTTTACAAAATGTCACCAATACAGAATCCCTTACAAAATACCCAAGATCTGGCGTCACAGTTTCACAGACTATCTAAGAGTACTACAAACAAGGTTCTGAAAGAAATAACAAAATACTGTCTCCGAACTATGTGGAAGAAACAGGTAAAGAAAAGGGACAGGGGACACCAAGATCTGCGAACGTCTGCAGTACTACCTTGGGTCGCCTGATAATCACAACGCTGGAAGCTTTCTACTGTCCGAAGCCTGCAGCACTGGGATCTGCACAAAAGAGTGCAGAGTGTAGTATCAGCACAACCAACCCTATGTGCTGGTAAGTGCCTGGCCTAACCCCGGCGAGGTAGTGACGAGGCTAGGACCAGAC
>MCJB01050283.1:0-32207 GCA_002018475.1 Nicotiana obtusifolia
TGATTTCAGCACAGAAACTCTGGAATATAGAAAATAATTCAGAACGATCTTTCATTAAGAAAAGCCAAGTACACCTTGAATAATCATCAATAAAACTTACAAAATAACGAAATCCCAAGGTTGTACTGACTCTACTAGGACCCCATATATCAGAATGAACTAATGAGAAAATAGACTCTACATGACTCTCAACACTACGTGGAAAGGAAGCTCGAGTATGTTTCCCAAGCTGACACGACTCACAATCTAATTTAGACAAACTAGATAAACTAGGTACCATCTTCTGAAGTTTGGATACACTCGGATGTCCTAAACGTTTGTGGATTAAGTCTGGAGGATCAGTAACTAGACATGTTGTGGAAGGACTAAGTATGTTAAGGTAGTAAAGGCCTTCTGATTCACGTCCTGTACCAATCGTCTGTCCCGTACTGCGGTCCTGCATAATAAAGGAATCGTCAATAAAATATATACCACAATTGAGTGCACGAGTTAAACGACTAACAGATTCAAGACTAAAGGGACAGCCAGGAACATAAAGAACGGAATCTAGAGTGATAGAAGGCAAGGGATGAGCTTGTCCAACTCCTTTGGCCTTAGTTTGACAACCATTGGCTAAAGTAACAGTGGGAAGAGACTGTGAATGTTCAATATTTGATAAAAGTGACATATTACCAGAAATGTGATCAGAGGCGCCTGAGTCCATGACCCATGGACCAAGAGTAGAAGACTGGGAAACACACGCAAAAGAATTACCAGCAACTGAAGTATTAGTCTGAGCAATTGAGGCTACTTGTGGAGATGTTTGTTTACTTGCGCGATACTGGAGGAGCTCATTATATTCTTCTTTAGATAACAAAACTCCCTGGTTACCTGTAGGCTCGGTCTGAGCAATGTGAGCATTTTTAGATGGACGACCATGCAAGGAATAGCACATCTCACGAGTGTGTCCAAGTTTGTGACAATAAGAACATTTGGGTCTAGATCTTCCAAAACGACCTCCTCCTCGTCTATTCTCCATAGTTTGAGACGCTAGAACATCCACTGTCCGGGATGCGAGAACAGAGGAATCAAGTATCTGTGGTGAGGTCACTGGGTGACTTGGTGCTGCAGCAAGGCGAAGTAATCTAGAGAATACTTCATCAACTGAGGGGACAGTCGGACTAGCCAAAATCTGATCGCGTACTGAATCAAGATCATTAGGAAGTCCAGTGAGAGTAAGAACTAGAAACATCTTCTGTCGCTGCTTTTGTTGTTTCTCGACACTAGCAGAGACTGGCATCAAATTCTCAAATTCCTCCATGACTGCCTGTACTTGACCCAAGTAAGTAGACATATCTAATTCTTGCTTCTTCAAATTTGTCATCCGTGATATCACATCATAGAAGCGAGATATGTCATTAGTGTATAAGGCACGAGCCTTTTCCCAAACCAAATAACATGTCTGGAATGGACGAAATAAGAGCATCAACTTGGAATCAATAGATCGCCACAAGATGCTACATAGCTGAGCATCAACCTTTGCCCAAAGTGCTATTGCCTTTTCATCTCCTACGCCGGATTGTTTGATTAGATGATCATGAACACCTTGACCTTTACACCACAACTCGACAGATGAAGCCCAAGCTAAATAATTTGAACTTCCCATTAAGGGCTCCGAGGTAATCATAGCACCACTAGCGCTTCCAAAACTCATGTTTCTAGGCCCAAAAACATCATATCCGAGAGACATTGTTGCAAATAAGAGAAGGAATCAAGTTGAACACACTGAAACCCGAGTCAAAAGGACTACTGGAGCTACTGGGATGTTACTGTAGCTGCTGGAAAGTACTGTAGCTACCGGAGAAAACTCAACGTGGTTGAAATAAAACGAAAACAGCAGGGGTAGGGTCGGAATTACCGGGCGACCCAACTGCCCTGAAGGAACTTTTTCAAAAACTGGCCGGAAATAGCCTCACGCGCCGGCACGTGAGATCACGCGCGGATCTTCTGGTGGCGCGTGGGAGCGCGTGGGACAGCGGCTGCCGGAGGTTTTCACTGGGGTTTGGTCGCCGGACACTGACGACCCCTGTGGTGGTGTTGGATTTTGCGCACCACTAACAGAAACTAGGCAGACGCAAATAACCTTCAAATAGGTTGCCGGAAAAAGAATTCCGGTGACTGATTCTCTTCCCGGAGTCGCTGGAATTTATGCACAACGATAAGACTCTCACTTTTGCTCTGATACCATGTGAGAAAGCACGGGAAAAAGAGAATATATTATTGATATTCTTATTCAATACAAGAAGCCCTTATTTATAACTATATTTCACAAAGCATATACTACTCTTCTACCAATGTGGGACAAGACTATTATATATATATATACATACTCTATTATATACATATCTACAAAACTAACAGAAAAGTTCATACAAACACAATATGGGAGGCTTGATATTCTGGTAAGATTATGAACAGACCAATTTCTCATGATAGTGGCTTAGAGTTACAGGAGATAAAGTTCCATCTAAGCACATTGCGTGAGATCAAAACTTTTTATGTTGGCACAAGATTCAAAGACTTTTGGCCCCCGGTCTTAGGTCTAGTGGTAAGAGCATAGTGCATGATGTGCGGGTTTGGCGCACATCACGGGCTAGAACACTGCCGCAAACAAAAGTCTGGTATTTAAATGGAGAACGGTAGAAGGGATTGCTCATTATTTATCGAGTTTCGAACCATGCACCACTGGTCCTCGGAGATTTGTCGGTTATTTAAAAAAAAAAAAAAGAGATAAGATGCAACGACTGATGTATATTACTTTTCATTCGATTCTTGAAGCAAATAGTACAAAACACTGCTGATTAAATTTCTGCAGGTAAATAATGCTGGACGTGGTGGAGTTGTAGTTGATGAAGATGTCCTAAGGACCTTGAACATAGATCCTGTAGACTTGGTAAGATAGTTTGCTCAAAGATTAGGTCTTGTGTTATTATGGATTTCACATGGTAAAGCGATATGTGATTCAATCCCATATCTAACTGAAATATTGGTCCTCAACATTTGAGGTGGACGGAAGTCCCTTTGTTTGGTCTCTGGTCGTGCTCTGAACTAGTCTGGAGATATTCTTTTCTGTTGTAACCCATAGGGATGGGATAGAACAAAACCACATGAGGGTGATCCCATCCCTCCTTATCTCATCTTAGTCGCTACACAACCCCTAGCCTCTCTCCTTCTTTGTCGTTTTCACTAATCATGCACTTATGGTTAGAGCGGATGCAGTCTCGTAGCACTAGGTTCATATGAACCCAATACTTTCGATGCAACGTATAAATTTATGTGTAAAATTTACTAAAATTGCAACAGATAGTAGCTTTGAACCCATAATTATGATGGGTTTAGTGCTAAAAACCTATAAGGTTGAAACTATAGAGTTTAAAGTTTGGATCTTATGGTTATTTTCAATTGAGTATTTTATAGATTGCTATAAATGGGATTTACCCGTAAACTTATTATTATAACTAGTTCGCAGGAAAAGCTGGCAATCTGCTTCAAGTTGTGAACAAAACAACCTATGAGAGTGCCAAATTATGCTTTGACACTAATTACTACGGTGTTAAGAATGTTACCGAAGCTCTTCTTCCGCTGCTACAAATTTCCCCTTCAGCAAGAATTGTTAATGTCTCCTCCCTTAGAGGTGCATTAAAGGTACGTTAGACCATCACTCTTATCATTTCTGGAAATATCGATGTGAATAAAGCATCTTTATGAATTTCCTTTGCCCGAGCAAAGTTAGTAACCATATAGCCGAAGTCCGTGCCTATAAATTGCTTATCAGCACATTCACTGTTCCTGTGTGTGTATATGGTCACCACCCGTTAAGTGATCTAGTTTCCAGTACATGGTCACCGCCCGTTATATTTAAAAGAAAAAAAGAAGAAGAAAATATGCTGCAATGAAGGCAGTAACAACAATTACCCTTACAAAGTTGAATTCTATATGATTGACTAATATAATGTGAATAATCGAGATTTTTCTCCTGATGATGGCTTATTGTATTTCAAGGGATTGCATTAATTATAGCAAATCAAAGCAAAACGATGATTCAACTTTTACACCACAACGATATGGGTACATAATCTTTTAAGATTTGCTATATCTTATTTAGTTATTGTTCTCATGCAGCTAGTTCCCAATGAGGAGAGGAGAAAGGAGCTTGGAGATATTGAAAACCTGACAGAAGATAAAATTGATAAGATTCTGCAGAAATTTTGGATGATTTGGAACAAGATGCTCTCGAAGTGAACGGGTGGCAGATGATCGCACCAGCATATAGCATATCAAAAGCCACTCTTAATGCTTACACCAGACTTCTCGTTAGAAGGTATCCGAAAATGTGTATCAATTGTGTCCATCCTGGATTTGTCAATACGGATTTAATCTGGCACGCTGGGACCATGACTGTAGAAGAAGGAGCTGAAGGCCCTGTTATGCTTGCTTTTTTGCCAGATGGAGGGCCTACTGGTTGCTACTTTGATCATACAACAATGGCCGAGTTTTAGATCCTGTCGTGAAAAAAGGTTGTGAAGGACAACTTTTTTTTAAGTATCTCTTGGTACTTGGTTTGATTTCCAGATTGGTGGCCTGTAATATTTACACAGTGCTGGGATGGTGTCTTGTGATTGTATTAGTAGTTAACATAATAAGGGAAGGAAAGAATAAAATTAGTCTGTTTATGTGTTCATATTACCACGCTTAACATCATCAACGTGCTGATTTAATTGTCGCAATTTGACGTTTGTACAAGAAACTAGGTTTTCTACATCTACGATTTTGTGTATTTATTATGATATTATTGCTGTTTCTATTCTGTAGCTTTATTAATCCAAAATCATTTTTCAATGCTAAAGGTTGACTCCAACCTTATAACAACCCATTGTTTTCATTAACATGGATACTGATTATCTGGACAAATGGAGATTACGAGCATGATCTCAAATCACTTCATACATTGAAAAGCATAATGAAGAGATGACTCTCTAAAATTTGTTATAGCATCAACGGTTCAAGTACCGAAATGAAAGTGTAATCCTGAAACCCTGTCCTGCGCTAAGGCCAACACAGGACTCAATTTGTAGCTGTGCCATTTCAGTGTCACCGTATGCAGTAGTTCCATTTATGTCGTTATGCACTACTGACAAGAGAGGAGAGAAAAGAAATTTTTCAAAATTGGATGTGCTTGGCTGACACCGATTTCAATCTCAAATCTGGAGCAGACGGTCAAGAATAGTCCGTATTTCCTCTTTGAAGATCAGATGTTAAATTAACCATCACAAATCTGAGTCTTCAATGTCCGCGGTGTACAACACTCGGTTGAGGGAATAAATCCTGAATGTCAAGGATATCAGCTAGGACACCAGCTGCTGTGGTATCATTTCCTGCTCCAGCACCTTGGATAACCAGCGGCTGTTTCTCGTAACAACGGCTGTATATCTCCAGCTACAGAGAAATGAATACAGATTATCAATCTTCATAGGCATTCTTCAATAAAAGCAGTCACTGATCTATTGTTCGTATAACCTCCCATGGTTAAGGGATGCAACTTAAGATTTAAGTAGAATCTAAGACCTTAAGCTGCACAAAGTTTTGCAAGGTGACACCAGATGATGCGTAATGACAAATATAGGCTTCGGCCTGAGAACAGATATTAATAGTTTTTCAAAGAGAGACTCAGCATGCTGCGACACCCATGTCAACTGTCAATGGGCCACATGAGTCATGGCTAAGGTTGTAAGACATGCACAAGATCTCTGCATCTTTTCAAGAGATGATAAATAAGTTTTCTTTAAATTCACAGCATGGTGGTATTTGTATGCCTATTAGCAGTTTTTGCCCAAACGTGAAAAGGCAAAATTGCATAATCCAATAGTGATCATGATTTTAGGTAGGGAAACGCCTCAAAATCACTCTTGAGACAGTCTGAGACTCTAGACCTCGCAAATGTCCCAAGCAGGGCCTTAGACAATAAAAAAGATGTTTTGCCTTGATACTATAACGAACATCGCAGAACAATTTTTCGAACAGAGAATAGGAGTGAGGGACCAGGGAAACAGCAAAAAGGGAGGTGAAAGTGCAAAATGCTTACCACATTATCACTTCCCCTTAATCTTCCCAAAGCAGAATCTTTTGGGACTTCTTGGATGCCAACTTCACATCTGAAAGTGAGAGACGTTAGTTATTCACTGTTTGTTTTAAGTGGAGCTGTTTGTAGCAGTTGATTTAGCTAAATCAATTCATTATAGTTCAAAAGTAGATTTTTTTTTTTTTAAAAAAGAGGTCAAACACAGATTCTTATCAACAAAATAGAAACTCAATAACCAATAAAGAGAAATATCTACTTTTTCTTTTTAAGTCAACAAGTAAATAGATACTTCTTAATATAGCCTTGTGCTAGAGAATAAAAGAAATGAAATCTCAAATGTTATGAAGTTAGACCAAACCCCTCCACAGAGAAGACAAGAGGAACTGAACTACTGAAGCTTGAAGGCATATGCTTTTAGCCTAGAAACAAAACCAAACATATAATCTACCACTATGGAGAGAATATATTCAAACGAGGACTATCATTTTGCATCCAAATGAAGCCATCATATCATATGAACGGGTTCCTGGATTATATCCAAACACATCCATACAAATACCTTAAGGTAGAACGAGGCAAATAGTTTTTTGCTTCCCATTTTTCAATTGCCGTTATACTGAATACAAGAGTTTATAACGATTTTGCCAACATAAGTCTCGAGAAAAATATGATTAAAGCTTTTTTTGATAGGTAAAGTCTTTTACTAAACTGGTGCAAAGATGGTACAGAAATAGTACAAGAACAAGATAACAACACTCCCATCAATCCTACAACATGTTACCCCCTAAGAGATGCAAGAAGTTCAGATATTGATCCATCCGATCTAGAGTACAATTATGACACCCATCTCCCCTCCCCAAATACATGAATAGAAAAACTAATAAATGAAATTATTTCTGGAACTAACGTTTAAAAATATATCAATGTTGCCTCATCTATGCCATTTCAGATTTGTACTTCTAACACTTTCTTTAATTGGTTGCGCACGGTGTCACACCTCCTTTTTCGGGGAAAGGAGTTTTTCCACTTTAAGTGGCATTATTGAAAAGGGGTTATTTATTTAATTTATATAATCGCCACTTGAAATAATTATTTAAGGTGTCCTAAGTCACCAGTTTATTTTAAATCCCAATTCAAGGAAATTTGACTCTGTTTAAGTTTGCGAAACACAAAAGACCGGGTAAGGAATTCTCTTAACCCATGAGAAGGTGTGAGACACTTCTAGATTCCATGATTTTAGCACGGTCGCTCTACAATTTACACTCGGCTTAATTATCTAATTATTACGTATTTAAACCTATGTGCATTTTCATCTTTTATCGCTTTTAAATTATTTTGTTATGGAATTATCTTTGAAACGAATCACGTGTGTGTATCCGTTTTGTTCGGGTATCAAAATCATGTCATGCGTACGTGTACACAATTAATAACACTTAATTATTTATTAAGATTGTTTGGCCAAAGTCGCGCGAACGCGTACCTTGATTTATTTTTGGGATCATAATTATGTCACACAAACGTATATATAATCACGATAATGGATTAAAAGCGTGCGTAAAGCATTCTACGGATATTCATAAGTTAATTATTTTCTAAGATTTGGGATTATCATAGAGGTCACCGATCATGGATGAATCTTGGGGATGGATGTTTGTGTTAAAAGAGAGGCAAGCTCATAAATCAATTTCAGCTACGACAGGTTGGGGGTGAATGGAATCGTTCATTTAAACTGAAGGCCAACATACGTAAGTGCGAAGGAAGCAACAATTGGTAAGTCAATTTCAAACAGCTATCTAGATAATTAACAACGCTCGCATTATGTATTTGGAAAAAAAACACTAGGTGAATTAATTACATGCTTCCTATTACTTTATTTGGCTAAAAGCTATTTAGTGACCAAATCATAATTTTACAGGATAAATTTGGTAAAAACTTTCATGTTAAAACCTTCAGCAGGTCTTGGTTTAGGTTCGATTTGGACGAGGGAAAGTGAAACCTAAAGAGTTAGGCCCTACTGAAAGTGGCAGGCCTTTATGCACATGAGATTACAAGCTTCTAAATGGGCCTGCAATTGAGCCCTGCAATTGAGCCCAGATACATATAGTCCAGAGTCTATTGCAGGCCCAGATACGTACAGTCCAGAGTCTATCTGACTCAAAACCAAAAACAGTCTCGCAATCACATGGCCCGGTAATTTCTGGATTTGAGATTCACAAAATTAGGAATCCAATTTCGATTTTCAACAAGGTTCTACATATAGCATGATAAAAATGGAAATAATTACGTACCGTTTCAAAATTAATACATGATAATTAAATTTGAAATCCCAGTGTTGATTTATTACATAAATAATTTGAATATCTAACATTAACTACTACTCGGATTTACGTACAACCTTCCTACATCATTACTAAATGAGGACAAACGGAAACTCTTTTTTTTTTTTTGATGAAGTAAGAGTATTATTATTGAAAGGCATCAAGAAGATGCAAAGTAGTTACAAACACAAAAGCAATGCTAGCTCCAGTGCAATGTTGGCTAAGCTAAGTTTAGGGAGCTAACAAAATCCAAAAAATTGATCGGGCGATTTACAGGGGTAAGGAAATTTCAGCTGTAAAGGCTGACTAAACAAATAGCCTTCAAAGTGTGTGTTGGAGTTGAAATTCCATCAAAACATCTGCGGTTCCTCTCATTCCATAACACCAAAAAATAGTAGCTGGGACCATCCTCCAGACTCTTTTGATGGCTATATCAACTCTGCAAATAGGTATCTTTTATTGACTGAGGTTGCACCTAGCTCATTTAAAAAATAGGAAGGAAAAAGTTCCAAAGTTCTATTGCAATTGTGAAGTGAAGGAAAAGATGGTTGATGGACTCCATATTTCTCTGGCACGTGTAGCATCTGTTAACCATCGAGATGTTCCTTTTGCACAGGTTATCTTGTGTCAGACATGAACCATTTAAAGCTGTCCATGCAAAGCAGATCACCTTAGTGGGAAGTCTAGTCTTCCAAATGAGTTTCCAAGGCCAGTTTTCGATCATACCATTTTGAGAGCACAGATGTTTATAACCTGCTTTGACTGTGTACATGCCTTTACTGGAGCTGCCACATAAAATTCTGTCTGAACATGTCTCTGTAATATTGTGGCCTTCAATCAGCGCTAATAGGTTCAGAAAATCATCACACTCCCAATCTTGCAGGTTCCTTCTGAAAGTGATATTCCATATGTTGCCCTCTCTATTATCAGCAACAGTGGAGTCAGGATTGCAAGCAATTGAGGCAAGTGCTGGAAATGATTCTTTAAGTACAATGTTCCCCAGCCAATTGTCTTTCCGGAACTTGACCTTTGCTCCATTTCCAACCTTGTAAGAGATGTTTTGGAAGAACTCATTCTTGTTCGCAGAGATGTTCTTCCAAAGACCAGTGCCATGTGATGATGTAACCGTCTTAGTGCACCAATTGTTCTGAGCTCCATACTTAGCAGTGATGACATCTTTCCAACAGGCAGATTCCCCTTGTCCATACCTCCAAAGCCATTTAAGAAGCATGCTTTTGTTGTGAAGCTTTAGATCTCTTATACCTAAACCCCCCATTGTCTTTGGTTGAATACATCTACTCCACTTAACAAGGGGGAATTTGTGAACTTGGTTGTTACCCTCCCAAATGTTCTTCTCATTTTGTCTAGCTTCTTGAGAACTGAACTAGGCATAGGGAAAAGAGTCATGTAGTATGTTGGAATGCTGTCAAGTACACTATTGATTAATGTCAGTCTACCTCCCATGGATAAATATTGTATTTGCCATGTCGCTAGCCTCTTCTCAAAATTTTCAATTATGCCATTCCAGATCCTTGTTGACTTGAATTTTGCTCCAAGAGGTAGGCCGAGATAGGTGGTGGCAAGTGAGCCAGTGTTGCAACTGAGTATCTCTGCAAGTTCTTTTAAATTTGGGACTTCATTGACTGGGTATATGACACTTTTCAACATACTCATATGCAATCCCGATAAAGCTTCAAATATGAGGAGGGTTATGTTGAGATTCTGGACTTGTGGCTTGTTGGCTTCACAGAAAATTAAAGTGGCATCTGCATAGAGAAGATGAGAGACGTTAATGGTGTTCATTGGGTCTCTTCCCACTTGGAAACCTTGTATCCAGTGCAATTGCTTTGCTCTATCCAGCATTCTGGTAAGGCCTTCCATAGCTAGAATGAAAAGGAATGGGGAGAGAGGGTCACCCTGCCTCAACCCCTTCTGAGGAGAGAAGAATCCAACTGGTCCCCTGTTCACTAGCACAGAGTACTTTACAGTTTTAATGCAGAATTCGATCCACCTAATCCATTTAGCTCCAAACCCCATCTGTTTGAGAATGTTGATGAGGTAAGACCAGCTCAACTGATAAAACACCTTCTCAATATCCAATTTACAAAGAATTCCAGGAATGCCACTTTTTGTCCTCCAGTCAAGCACTTCATTTGCTATAAGAGTGCATCAGAGATCTGCCTGCCCTTAATAAATGCATTTTGCTGCCCTGAAACCAGTTTACCCACTACCTTCTTTAGCCTCTCGGCCAAAATCTTTGCAGCCAACTTATAGACACTGTCAATTGAATTGATTGGTCTATAGTCCTTCAGCTCTACTGCACCTTTCTTCTTTGGAACCAATGCTATGAATGAGGCGTTGCAAACCCTGACCATGTGCCCTGTTTGATGGAAGTGATTCACTGCATTCACGAGGTCTTCTTTGAGGAAATCTCAGGCCTTCTGAAAGAAAGCCATAGTGTAGCCATCAGGGCCAGGAGCCTTGTCTGGTGCACAAGAATTCAGAGCTGATAATACCTCCGGCTCATCAAAAGGAGTTTCTAGCCAATTTTTTTCCTCCTGAGAAAGGGTAGACAGCCCTTCAAAGTCTACAGGTGGCCTCCATGGTTCAGTTTCTGTGTAGAGCTTCTGGTAGTAGTCCAAAATTTCCGCTTTTATGTTATCTTTGTCCTCTATAATCTCCTCCCCAACCTGAAGCCTATATATATGATTGCTTCTTCTATTGAACCTTGCCATTCTTTGAAAAAATTTGGTGTTTCTATCCCCCTCTTTTAACCATAAGAACCTTGACTCCATGAGGTTTCTTCAGCAATAGCTAGCTGCTCCAGCTCTAGCTTCAGGTTAAAAGCCCGCAATTTTTCATCTTGAGACATAAGTCTTGATTCTGCTGCCTGCTTTAGTGCACTAAATTCATTAAGTGCCTTGCTACTCTTCCTTGCCCGTAAATCTCCCTATTCCAAGTTGAGATATCCCTTTTAAGGTTTCTCAGCTTTTGTGTCAAAATGAAATCAGGGGTGCCTGCTACTTGGTAGGACTGCCACCATTCTCTAACCATTTCCAGAAAAACCCTCCGCTTGAAGCCACACGTTTTCAAATTTGAAATAGGAAGGAGTTGCTTCCCAATCTCCACTCTCAAGAAGAATGGGCTTGTGATCAGATAAGACTCTTGGCAATGCTATTTGCTTCACAGACTTGAAGCATTCATTCCACTCTGGAGAGATTAAAAATCTATCAATTCTTGAGGCTTGTAGCTGGTCCTCCCCTCTTGACCAAGTGAATTGGACACCCTGAAGTGGAAGATCAACAAGTTCTAAGTCTTGAATGGTGTTTGAGAAACCTGACATTGCCCTGGAAATCCTAGCACAATTTAGCCTTTCACTTTGAAATCTGCAGACATTGAAATCACCACCAATAACCCAGAGATCAGACCATAGCCCTCTAACTGCAGCTAGTTCCTCCCAAAGCTCAGTCCTTTCAGGATTTGTATGAGGCCCATATACTCCTGTGAATACGCACTCGAATTCTTCTTGTAGATTTTCAAATCTACATGAGATGGAAAATTCCCCCTGCTGAATGTCAATACACTTCCAATACCTTTTATCCCACAAAATGATGATGCCCCCACTAGTGCCTTGTGAGTTCAAAACAGCCCTGATACCCATCTGCTTCCCCAAATTTGCTTAACTAGCTTGGGTGACCAATCTGCAACTTTAGTTTCTTGCAGACATATATGATGTCTGCCCCCAACTCCCTAATCAAAGACTTTAAGAGTACTCCTCTTTTTCCTTTTGTTAGTCCCCGGTATATTCCAACTAATAATTTTTACTTTCATCCAGAAGAATTTTGTAGATGCCTGCCCCTCCCCATGTTTACCTATTGAGTTCAATCTCCCCCTTTTTTCTGCTCTTTTTTGGTGTCACTGACTTGGATTTTTGGTTCAATTGAAGTGCTCTTTTCTCTTCCATACACAGTATAATCCCAAAGATTTCGTGTTCAAACCCGGCAAAGTTAACCACAAATGCTTTGCATGCTTTTGCCATGGTTGACCCCAAAGTTTACTCTGCAGCTTCATGTGACTCGGTTTTTCATAAACCTTCTTTTAGGTAATCAGAAATGTGTTCTGGTATTTTGCTTATTTCAAACAATTGTCTAACATGAAGTGAGCTATCTCATGCGTTAGGAATGCCACTAATTTTGCAGACAACAGTAGTTTCGCAAGTTTGCTTAACAAATTTCTTTATGTGAGAGCAGTCCGTGAAAAAAGATGGCTTTTCCACTTTTCAGCTCTGACTTGGGAATTGTGCCATCATCCTTTTTTTTTTAAATAAAAAACTCTCTCCGGTGAAGATATCATTATTATTATGGGTGATAGGCTAATCTTTATTTCAGGCGACAAATCATTTGAGTTAACAAATATTAGTGATGATAGCATCAGATGGTTCTCCAATGCAGAACGAGGCAGACGTTTCACGAGCAGCATCAAGATAGACGAAAGCAACCTCCGATGGTTATGCACAGTGCTTCGCTTAGCATCTCAGGGAACAGGGGATTTGTATGGGAGATGGGGAAGAAAACAACAATCATACTTATACAGGGTCTACCAAAACTTTAACATCTATGGTAGATTCTTGAGAGTGGAAGCTTGGCTAGGGGAATGGAGAAAAGCCATCATTATTCCAGAACCAGAGTATGATTATGGGTGGATGGAAATTGCAGATAGGATTTCTCGTCATCAGGGCAAGCCTCGCTCTCTCGGACGTCCCGTGCCATTGCTGAAGTCTTTCTCTGTAGCTGCAACCATTTCAAGCTGGCCAACAGAGGCCAGAATATCTCCATCTGGGCTTGAAACCGATCACCCAATTTCTAGATGTCTAATTGGAAGATTCAACGGCCCTTTCAACCACAGCCCAAAGACGGAGACCATCCAGAAATGGTTTGTAACGAGGTGGAAAATTCATGCCGGGCTGAAAGTTACTCCGATTGATCACAATCTTTTCCTGTTTGAGTTCCCGTCGAGGCAAGAGGCAGCCAGAATCATAGTGGGTGAATGGTTTTGGAGTGGTACACGTCTGACTCTTCAATGGTGGTCACCAGACTCCGGCGACAAGAAAGGGCAAAATATGCCGGAAAACATATAGGTCAAAGCTTTCGGGGTTCCAAATGCTTGGTCTCTAGAAACCTTCAAGACCATTGGTGAAAAATGCGGTGGGTTCATTGGAATAGATGAAGACACGAAAGACAGAACCCACTTCTTTTGGTCTCGAATTTGCATAAAATACGCAGGGAAGAAGCCACTAGCAGTGATTGAATTGGAGGTTGGAGAACGGAGATATGAAATATCCATTGTATCTGAGCCACAGGGTACATGCATCAAGAACGTTGAGGTTGCCGGAAAAGAGAAGGCAGTCAGAGAAGAGACCAGATTTGAGCCAGTGGTTAAAGCCTATGAACCACTGGTCACAAGCATCGATCCTAGTGCAGCAGCTACTTCCTGTAGTAGAGCCCCAGCTACTACTTCAAATTTCAAATATTTGGGCCTCACAGACGGACCAGGGTCCAGCCCAAAACCCCTTTCACTAAGTCAAAGAATAAAAAACATGCTTCAGTGGGTTATTATTCAAAGGCCCAAAACAAAAAAGGCCCTAAATCTAAAGAGTTCTGGAAAAGAAAAGGGGGGGTCACCAGACCCATGTTTATTAAAATCTGTCCACTACGACAATTCTTTATCCTTCGGCCCAGTCTCAGCGGAACTTCAAGCACACAACTTTAGCCAAAATTCTTCGCACGGTGATCACATAGATGCAGGTGATGAAGCTGAATATGCTCAATTGGGGAAAGGATCGTCTGCGGTAAGCGATAATGATTCAGCTCTGTCTTCTAAGTCATTCAACGACTTTCTTCCTTTGCCTTGGTATGATGGGGAAACTTCAAATAGCCAGTTGGTTGGGAGTCCTTCAGTAATTGAAACATCGAAAAGGACAAACCGAAACTGTTCTCAAGCATTAACACATGATTGTTTCAAATTCGGAATTACATGGCTAAATGGATACATCAAATAATGATTTTGAAACCTCCAGAAATAGCTGCTTCAATTACACCTGAGAGACAACTATACATACTGAACATACAATCACTGCAGCTTCATGACTAGCCATTAAATTATTCAGTCATGAACATGATCTTATTAATTCATTCATAATCACAGGACATAAGTCATCGAGGCAGTTTAAGGCAAATTAGAAGAGTGTTTTTAGACTTATACGTACAGAACTCAGGCTAAAAAAGATTCATTCCACACATTTAAAGAGAATTTAAGCAATTGGTCATAGAGATCAAAAATGAGTACAAAAGATTTTGTGTGTACCTAAACCTGGAAACAAGCTTGAAATAGCCAAATAAAGGCAAAAGAATTGAAGGATGAAGCTCAGCAGATCCAGAAACAGCAAAATCAACAAAATCAGCACTTCTACAGCTCAATCACCTTTAAAATCCCAGAAATATCGAACAGACAAACTGAAATCTGAAACAGCTTTCTAATCTCCTTTCCTACTCTGTTTTTCCTTCTTTTTTTTTCAAAGTTTTTTTTGTATTTTTCAGATCTGAGATTCAATTTTTGAATTCAGAACTTGTTTTTAGCTCTATTTGAGTGTGAGATGTGCGTGTGTGAATGTGTGAGTGAGGTGATGATGAATGTTAGTGAATGAGTGAGTGAGAATGAATGCAAAGAGTGTGAAGGAGTGTCCTTTTATAACTCCTTTCAGGGGCTGCTCCTCAGATTCTCTTTTTCTATTTTCAGTGCGGGATTACACTGGGTTTGTTCCTCAGATTTTCTTTTTCTTTTTTCAGTGAGGAATACACTGGGTTTGTTGTTGTTATTGTTGTCGTCAATTCTGTTTTTACTCAATAGCCCCTAATACCCTACCCCTCGAACTATTCTCTTTGCCAAACAGTCCTTTCTATTCCCTTCTCCAGTTTTTCTTTTCGCCGGGCCTTATCTACAGATTATTGTTGTTTTTATGTTGTTATCATTATTTCTATTGTTTTCTGTTGATAGTACTGATATATTGTCTCTCTTTACGTCTTTTCGTCTTCTTGAGCCGAGGGTCTATCGGAAACAACCTCTCTACTCCCTCGGAGTAGGGGTAAGGTCTGCGTACATTCTACCCTCCCCAGACTCCACTTGTAAGTTTTCACTGGGTTGTTGTTGTTGTTGATCCCTCATCTTTTTTTATTTCTGTTATTTAAATCTGCCAAACAAACACCCGATTGGGCCTGGGCTAAATGACCCTGGCCAGATGGCCCATGACAATGCAGGCCTGACTTCAAAGAAATCCATACGAGAAACAAAACCAAAAACTGCAGCATCCTAATCTCAATTAAAGGATTCAACAAAATGCAATCAAAACTAACTAAACATACTTTCAATTAAACTAAACAAATCTGTTAATTACCCTAATTTATCATGCAATCAACTGTCAGTCTAGTCACGCAAACAGAATTGCTATCATATAAACGACACAAATTGAAACCCCATTGACTATCAAACAGTAAACTAAACAACTAAACAAAGCAAGATTAAGAAAAGCATAAAAGGATTACCCATCAAGGCTCCTACTTCCAGCCACGAGATGATCAATTTCGAGGAAAAGGAACGAAGCTCCATGGGTCTGTGCTTCAAATTACCATAGATTTTTAACCTATGAGTATTTATTCAGACTTTTAGTCCGATAAACACTTCATAGGTCAAACATTCATGGAGAATTGAAGGTTTGAACAGAAAAGGAAGGAGGTGCTAAGTTCTGGAGATTTCTCGCCGGTGGTTGAAGTTTAAACCGAATTCCGACGATCATGAAATAAAACCAAACCACGATCAATCGATAGCTCTCACTGAGAGTGATCGATTGATGTTGATTTCGACCTAAAACAAACCGAAATTTGGGAAAAACCCGAAAAGGGGCAGGTTAGATTTTTTTGAATTTCTAGATCTACAATTCGTGGAGTTCTAAAGGGATTTGAGGGACGAGACTAGGGGATTTGGAAAGAGGAGGGGATGGGGCTTGTTTGGTGATGATTTTGGTTTGTTTGGAGACTGTCCGCTGCCGTGAGGCGATTTCTGGCGCAGGGCGGCGGATTGGAGAGATGAGAAGAGAGAGTTCTGAGAGGTCTTTTTTTTCTTTTTTTTTTTTTGGGGGGGGGGGGAGGAGGGTAGGGGTCGATTCGGACAGTTTTCAGGGAAGGTATGGCTAGTTCTCAGCCATTCGATCAAGAGAAATGGAGGATGGGGATTGATTGGAGTCAAATGGTGTCGTTTGTTTTAATGAGGGAATGGACCGAATGTAACTATGGACTGAGCGGGTATTCAAGTCAATTGGGCTGCTCCAAAATGTTCAGCCCAGTTGGATTATAGAGCAGGCAGCCCCTTTTGTTTTTCTTTTTCCCTTATTGTTTCCAATTAGCCAAATTCCTATTTAAGACCAAACTTTGGCAAAAACAGCATGCCCGTGTTAACTAATTAAACTATGAATTAAAAATAAACTTAGTTGACTAATTAAAATCGTACATACAAAGGAAAATGACCAATGAGTTATTTTGTATTTTAATACGTGACTAATTTTAAAAATGCAATTAAAATCTAAAAGATGCAATGATATAAAGATAAAAATATTTTTAATGATTTTCATGATTTAAAATGCTACTAAATATGTACAAAACACAAATAAACACAAAACAAATCAAATAAATTATAGAGAAATTCCTAAAATTCTATAAATGATTAAAAGCTACTTTGGAATATTTAGGAGTAATTTGCATTGGGTAAAAATTACATGCTCCCACACAGGAGAGGTGAACAGCTGACCAGATGACAAGGGCAGAGTGAAATTATTAGTAGGACTCCACTAACATAAAACAGATTAACAAATACAATTTATTTGGGCATGGCATCTCTCAAACTGATATGTCAAAGCAGGTGTAGTTATCTTTTATGGTATTCTAATTTTTTGATAATGGTGGTGTACGAGCTAGTTGCGCACACCGTGACTATTTTATACGTTCTACCTCTCACTTGCACAGGTACCAAGTAAATCTACCACATACACTAAGGCAGATAGACAAAAAAATTTGTCTCTGCTGGGGTTTGAACCCTTATCTTCAAGGTTTACCCCCACTTCATTGACCGCTGGCCCATACCCTGGGGTATAGTTATCTTAGTTTTTAAAGCATTTGTTAGAGGAGTTGATATTATTTTCTAAGATAAACTTGTCCTTAACAATAGTCTTCATTGCTCAACAGTACTTTTACTGGATTCCTTATCTACTTTCCAAAATTGTGGCAGAGAAATTCAGTTAAGCCTCTTCTGAAGTCATGGAGAAAACTTGCCATAACACTCCCATCAGTGAGCAAGCTTTTGTTTAGGCTACTAGAGGCATGGTGACTTGCAGTTGTGATTAGGATAAAGGATCAATTTGTCCTTATTTGATGAGCAAACTAGAAACGAATATTAGGAATTACCTTGCAAAATCAATCAAGCAGACATAACGCAGAACATTCCCGTTTGCAGAAGCTTGTTTGATCCTATCTTCAATATTCTTATCAAGTAAGGGAAGACCATTAGCTAGAAAGTCTTCCAGAGGCATCACATCCGGTCCCATTTCTTCAGGATACAAGCTTTCAATCTGAAAAGGACTTTACAATTGTATCAAGGTTACTGAAGCTAATTAAACTAGTTACAAAATTAAGAAGCATAGTGACACGGGTCCTAACCTTCATATCATCTAAGTTAATACGCCGCCCTAGGAGTCGAGCAAGAATTAGAGCCTACCGTGAAGACATCGAAACAAGATCTTGTTATGAGGGATGTTCAACTTCTCAAAATTTCCAAAAACCAAGTATAACTAGCAAATAAGCATGAAAGATTAGTACTGAGGAACCAAGTAGTAACTAGATCAAGTTGGATAAGATATGTTTTCCATCAGAGTCTGTGCAAATGATTATTGTTAAATCACTACTTTTGTGTTCCTCTAAGACATCATCATTCCAATTATCAAATAAGGAAAGAGTATAACAAAGTATTTGATGAGATACTCATTCAACACTCTCATGAACAGAGAATTGAGCGGTCTTAGATTATTGCATACTTGATTCTTTTTTTTCTTTTTTTTGATGAAGTAATTGGTTTCAATGATGGCATCAAGAAGATGCAGAATAGTTACAAAAGTAATGAAAATTGCTAGCTCCGATACAAAAGGCAAAAAAAAAAAAATCAGCTTAGTACTAGGGAGCTAACAAAGTTCAGATATGGGTTAAATGCTCTATATAGGTTAAATGAAGGCTTTCAAAGGGGTTCATCATAAAGGTTTTGGGCTTCCACCCTTGGAAGCTCAGAATTTCTTCACATAACATCATAGCTAACCTTTGGTAATAAGTCCACATTAAAGTTCACGTGTGAACTTCAAAATCTGGTTACACGGCAAGAAGGTGTTGAGTTATATAGTTTTCCTGTATGGGTTGTGTAAAGAGTTACAGAGTGGTTTATAAAGGTTTAGGCTATTTCACCCATTCCCTTAGGGGTCTTTTCGTAGGAGAACAAGTTATCCCGGGATTATAATGATGATTATAATACGCTTATTAAATAATGATGGGATTATTTGGTAAATATATTTTTATTGGAAAATATTTTCTTCATGGGACGAAAAATGAGATATACGGGATATAATATAAACATGCATTTGGTATAAGTATACCTGATAAGTTGGGATAAACTTTTATTTCCAATTTTAACCTTAGATTGTTTAAAAGACTTTGGGAGAAGAGCCTTGGAGAAGGGCATCTTTGTCATTTTAGTGTTTACCCAGGGATTAATTAGTCTCGGGATTATTATCCCACCCTCAATGTGCGCAAGAATAATACTAAGCTGTGGGATTAATTAACCCCGAGATTGCTAATCCCGGATTCTTAGATTCAACCAGACACGGGATAAAATATTCCTCCATTTAATCCCGGGATAATCCCTTATCCCTCATACTAAATGACCCCTTAAGGTTTTAGGTGTACTAGGAAATTCTTTCACATTTCCCTTTTGAAGATCAAACTTTAAGTTATAATGCAAGATACATGAAGTGAATGCATGCATATTACCATGGATCCTTCTGCTAGCTTCCTTTATTCATAAATGGATAATACTCAGCACAAGAATATCACAGAAGTTAAATAGTTTCTAAACACTTCTGACAGTAAAGCATATAGCAGACTGTAAGACTGCAGGTATGTCCAGATAAACAAGAAAGATGATGCTTTAATCAGCAAAAATATTTGGCAATACAAATGGATTGAGGTCCCACTGTATGTTTAATCAGAAAAAAGATGTTTCCTAACCTTTCTTGCTACATCCGTGCCGCCAAGATCATCCCGAGGATCTGAAGAAAGTGTAAAATACATAAGAATACCTTCATACTTCAACTGTTCTAATAAGAATTGAGACGGAAGTCTAGTATTTTTTTTCCAGTTTTTTCCCTAATGCCATTTGGCATGCCCATATTGTTCCTGTATAATCACTGCTCAAAAGAACACTACATCTTGACGATCGATTGAACATTGATGTATTTCTTTGCCAGAAAAGGCACCAGAATTTCCTTAGAAGTTTTGGAATGGCTCCACCAATCTTATACAGAATTATGTCTTCACAATGTATTAGAACATTGATGTTATCTCTTTCTCAGACAAAGCATTAGAATCTCCTTAAAAGTTTACTTGCTTCCGAAATTACATCTCATGTACTTACAATCTACCAGTCTCCATCATACGGTGTAAGTTATTCCCGGAACTTGAAAGTAAATATTTGGATTTGCATCACCTTGTAAGCATAACAGACTTGGTAAATTATCCATTCATTATGGATTAGATGGACTAGAATGAGAAGACAAGTCCTCTAAAGGATTTCAAATTGATAAAGGAGCAAGTTTGTCACTAGAAATATTTTAACTGCCAACTTTGACCCTATATAAGTATTATTTCCTCAGTGCATAAATATAAACATTCAAATCCAGAATCCAAACTAAAGACACAATGTTTTCAAAAACAAAAAGTGCAGAAAAGGCGATAAGCCTTGTTGAGGCTTAAAGTGCAAAGCACACTTAAAGTGTGGGCTTCAGTAAAAAAAGAAGTGCAATATGAAGAAAATTTATACCTATATACACACACGTATATCACACAATGTCCAGAGATCATAATAGACACATAAATAGTATACATAATTTAGTAATGATGAAGTGAAAAGTCTATAAAATCATCAACTTAATAAGAAAAGATAAAACCATTCTACTTTTAATCAGTAAGACTATCACATTCATCTACGTCAACTTTCTCAATTAGGTGATTCATTGATATTACTAGAATTATAACCTTCAATCTCTTTTCCTCTGACTCCTCAGATCCAGTCTCATCTTTTACGCCAGCACATAGAGCTGGAGAGACAGATATGACGGATTGTATGTGCTCAACATTCTCGAGAAGACATGATGGATTGTAAAACTATTGATATTCTTTTTTTTAATAAGGAAAACTGTTGATAATTCTATGAATTTTAATGTTAAGCTTCTACCAAGTTAGGAGGAGCCTTAGTGTCTCCTAGTGATCTCGAGAAATATAAGTGGTTCGTTAACAAGTTACAGTATTTGAGAGTGGCTAGACCAGATATTGCCTTTCCACTAGTTATTATGTTCTGATGAAGTAATAATAGATTCATATTTCCACTAGTTATTGTCAATCAGCTTTTTATTCGCCATGTCATATTCACTAGGATGCAACGATCTGTATCCTTCGGTATATAAAATCTGCTCTATGGAAAGGATCCCTCAGTAAAGATCAAAGACAATCTACTATTGCTATATATAAAGATGCAGAGATTGAATATGATCACCTTCTAAGATACGTTGTACTTCTAAATACTATATTCTACTTAGAGGCAATCTGGTCTTGGAGAAGAAAGAATATTGGGTCATGACTACGTAACTTTTTTCTTTTTTTGGAGAAAGGTAACATTGACTATGGTAACTTATGAACTCTACAAATCAAACAACCACCATAAGAATTGAAAATTGCTTATCTTAGTATGCCTTATTGGTTAAAGATATGGTATGTAGTCGCGTTATAAAATCTTGGATGATCCACATCTTATGAAATAGTTTTCTGGTTGAATTAGGTCCGAAGTCCACTTTCTTAACGATATCAGAGTCAAACCCATCTCTAATGTTTAGTAACCTGATGTTGTGGCCCCATGCTATGTTATCCAAGCTCCACATATCCAACCATGTATGTGTGATGGAGTGAGACGAGGAAGTGAGTTTGTCTCTTTACGTGGTTGTAAAATATAGAGAAAATGGAGCAATCTCCTTGTGTATTATTGTAAGAAGTAACAAGTATATATACAAGTACATAGAGTGCTAACTATAGAAAGAATAAAAATAGAGATCTTATAAATCTTTTGTGAATCCCTATAATTCTGCTAGCTATATATTGTCTATATTCGTTCTGTAACACTCTCCCTCAAGCTGGAACATAGATATTGATCATGCCCGGGTTGTTATGAAGGTAATCAACTCAAATTCCAGTCAACGCCTTTGCGAATAAATCAGCCGGTTGCTCTCATGTCTTCACGTAGCCAATAGATATCAAGTTCTCCTGAATCTTCTCACGAATAAAATGACAGTCAACCTCAATATGCTTAGTTCTTTCATGATACACCGGATTTGACGTAATATGGAGGACAGCTTAATTGTCACACCAGAGTTCTGCTGGTATTGGATGCTCCAACCCAATTTCAGTCAAAAGATGATGTATCCACATAATCTCACACGTAGACTGAGACATAGCTCTGTACTCAGATTCTGCACTGTATTGAGATACAACACTTTGCTTCTTACTTCTCCACGATACCAGGTTATCTCCAACAAAGACACAATAGCACGTAGTAGATCTTCTATCAATTTTGGATCCAGCCCAATCAGCATCTGCAAAACACTCAATACGAGTATGGCCGTGATTGCTATATAATATGCCAAGTCCAAGAGCTCCTTTCAACTAACATAAAACCTGTTCCAAAGCTTACCAACGTTTGACCGTTGGTGCGAACATGAACGGACAAACAACACTTACCGCAAAAGCAATATCTGGACGAGTCACCGTGAGGTAGTTTAATTTCCAACTAACCTCCTGTATCTCTCTAAATCATCAAAAAGATCACCATCATCTTTCATAAGATGCACATTAGGGACCATTGGAGTACTACAGGGTTTAGCTGCCAACTTTCCAATTTATGCAAGCAAGTCAAGAATATACTTTCTCTGAGATAAAAGAATTCCAATCTGGCTTCGATTTACTTCTACTCCTAAAAAGTATTTCAACATGCCCAAGTTCTTTTAATGAAACCTAGTGTGCAGGAAAGACTTAAAGGGAAGAAATCCTCGCATAATCAGGCAAACAACACTTACCGGAAAAGCAATATCTGGACGAGTCACAGTGAGGTAGTTTAATTTTCCAACTAACCTCCTGTATCTCTCTAAATCATCAAAAAGATCACCATCATCTTTCATAAGATGCACATTAGGGACCATTGGAGTACTACAGGGTTTAGCTGCCAACTTTCCAATTTATGCAAGCAAGTCAAGAATATATTTTCTCTGAGATAAAAGAATTCCCTTCTGGCTTCGATTTACTTCTACTCCCAAAAAGTATTTCAGCAATGCCCAAGTCCTTTGTATGAAACCTAGAGTGCTGGAAAGACTTAAGGGGAGAAATCCCCGCATAGTCACTTCCTGTGATAACAATGTCATCAACATATACTATAAGAAGAATAGTTCCAGTTGTTGATTGCCGATAGAAAACTAAATGATCACACTTGCTCATTTGCTTCAAGCCATACAAAGACTTCTTCAAATGACAGACTTTTCCATACTCCCCCAAAGCAACAAAACCGGGTGGTTGCTCCATATACACTTCCTCCTGAAGATCACCATGAAGGAACGCATTCTTGATATCCAACTGATGTAAAGGCCAATTCTCTGAAGCAGCTAGAGATATAAATAAGTGGACAGAAGTGAGTTTGGCAATTGGAGAAAAGGTGTTAGAATAATCCACCCCATAAGTTTGAGCATTACCCTCTCTAGCTTTAAGTCCTGCCACGGAACCATCTGGATTAACTTTAACTATAAAGACCCACTTACATCCCACTTGTTTCTTTCCCTTGGGTAAATCCACCAAATCTCACGTGTGGTTATCCTCTAAGGCATGCATTTCCTCAAGCATTGCATCAGACCATCCCGGATGATTCAAAGCTTCCTTCAATGTTTTAGGTACCGAGATGGAGTCTAGAGAAGCATTCATAGTTCTAGACAGAGGATAAGCGGTCATAGGAAACAAAATTAGCAATGGAATATATGAATTTGCAAGTATGTGTACCTTTGCAAAAGAGCAATAGGAATGTCAAGGTCTTCTAGTGGATCAGGCAGAGGAGGATCTGATGACAAAGGAACTGTTGCAGGACATGTATCATTTGTCTATCGCCTCCGCGAGTAAACTTGAACAATTAGCGGTCTTGCTAACACAGTTGGAGCAGGTACTGAAGGCATAACAGTCGATTGTTGCTCAATAGAAGAACTAGGAGATGGAGGAACATTTGGTTCTTCGATCAAAATACGGGTAACCTGATATACTAACCATTCATCTTCCTCCCCCTGAACTGTAGAAATGGTAGGTGCATAGAAGAATAGTGGTCTCTGAAAATACCACATCAGTTGACACTAGATATTTGCCAAGTTTAGTAGAATAACATCGAAACCCTTTCTGAAGGCAAGAATAGCCCAAGAAAACACACTTCAATGCCTTCGGATCTCACTTGGTAACAGATGGTCGAACATCTCGAACATAACATGCACATCCAAATACCTTAGGTTCTAACGGAAACAATGACTTGTTTGGGAAAAGAACATTGTAAGGTACAATACCACCAAGAACAGTAGATGCCATGCGATTAATTAAAAAAACAAGTTGTAGAGACTGCATCAGCCCAGAACTGTTTAGGGACCTTCATTTGGAATAAAAGTGCCCGAACTATCTCAAGTAGATGTCTATTCTTCTTCCTCTCAGTAACTCCATTTTGAGAGGGTGTGTCAACACATGAAGAATGATATAGTACACCATGTTTTCTCATGTAGGACCGAAATAACTCTGACAGGTATTCTTTAGCGTTATCCCTCCTAAGAACACGCACTGAAGCATTGAATTGAGTTTTGACATCAGCACAGAAGGCACAAAAGTGAGTAAGCACTTCAGAGCGACTTTTCATAAAGTAAATCTAAGTCATTCAAGAAAAATCATTTATGAAAGTGACAAAATACCTATGCCTGATTTTGGAAACAACAGGACATGGTCCCCAGACATTAGAATGAACTAACTCAAAAGCTGACTCAACTCGCTTATTAATCCTTGGACCTAATGAGATGCAATGGCGTTCTGCAAATCGACATGATTCACAATCTAATGAAGAAATAATCTAAAACAGCGAGCAGAGCTTCTTCAACAGAGGTAGAGAGGGATGTCCCAATCGACAATGTGCTTCAAAATGAGATATAACACTGGAACATGCAACAGACCAGGGCTCCAATTCATCAAGGATATAGAGATCACCTGATAAATATATATCCTTTACCAATAACTTGTTTCGTTGTAAGATCTAAGAATAAACAATGGTTGGGAAAAAAAGGGACACAACAATGAAGGTCTCTGGTGATTTTACTAAAAGAAATTAGATTAAAGACCAAGTTTGGTAGACTTAATACAGATGACAGGGTAATAGAGGAAGTTGGTTTGACAGTCCCAGATCCAACACTGTTACAAGTTGATCCATCAGCTACAGTAACTGGAGAGGCTGTTTTGTGACTGAAAACTAGAAAAAATATTTGGATTACCTGTCATGTGATTTGTGGCACCTGAATCAATCACCCATTTATTTGAAGACGTGATAAGACATGTTTATCTGACCCAGCAAAAACAGTAACCGAAGAAGATTCCTTAATTGATTTTTGATCAAGGAATTTTAGAAACTCATCTGAAACCAAGATTGTTGGACCAGGAGACGTAGCCATAAGTCTACGAAATCAGTAAACAAAAGGGAACTTCAACAAACTGACCACAACCAAAACTTTACACAAATAAGGTTACCCCACGGAATACAGAATCAAAAGTTTGCCCAATGAACCAGAGAATAAGTAAGAATCAAACAGAATAGAGTTCCAACTGATATAATTGAAAAGTTCCACCAAGAATTCGCTCAACTAGAACACTCAAAATAATGGAAGAGGAACCAGTATAATTCCACTAAAAAAGATACCTCAACAAATATCCAAAAGATCAAGTAACATAATCTCCTCTAACCCAATCACCAAAATGATCTTCACTTGAATAAAGCTCAACAAGCAAAAGATTCACAGAGGAGAATTTTACCAAGAATATGGAGTCCTTAGATAGTAATCAAACACCAAGTCAACAAATGGAAAGTAAAAAAGAAGAAGATGATTTTGATGAAGAAAACAAAATTGACAAAATCTGAAATGTTTTGATATCTAACCAACCGAAGTCTAATGAACAAGAAACCACAAAATTCTGATCGAAAATATCGAGCCAACATCAGAAATGAAACCCCAAACTTATCACCTCGTACCAGACCTGGTCAATGATTTCCGACGAACTTTCCGAAGCAATGCCGACAAATCAAATGTATTTGCTCTGATACCATGTAAAATATAGAGAAAATGGAGCAATCTCCTTGTGTATTATTGCAAGAAATAACAAGTATATATACAAGTACATAGAGTCCTAACTATAGAAAGAATAAAAACAGAGATCATATAAATCTGCTGTGAATCCCTATAATTGTCCTAGCTATGTACATTACATAAAAGTATGTTTACATTCATTCTATCTACATTCATTCTGTAGTATGTCTACATTCATTCTATAACAGTGGACTTGGGCAATCCTCACCCATATGAACTAGCTTTTGGGTCAAGTTAAGTCCAAGGTTCATTTTCTTAACAATTGAAATTGATCAAAATGGAACCTATAGTGTGATTATCAAGTTGTATTTATATCACATCAAATGCAACTTCTCACAACCAAGCATATAGAAACCGACTGTCACTGTCCCCAAAAAAAGATACTTTAACGAGAGATTGCTATAAAGTTTGTAAGGTCAAATGATCAACTTACAAACATATTCACCAAATTCCCTACTGGTTACATGTACAGCAAGCTCGTATATGCACCGACTAGATAGGAGAATTAGATAGCTAAATGTAAGTAACAAGAACAAAATGCGATATATAGAGTTGTATGTGCACATGCACCACATTAGACAAATTTAAGAAGGTACATTGTAATGTGAGCATATAAAGAATTGAGGTGAAAGACATTTTCTCATGCATTCTCTTAATCGCTTCTCATGTTTGTCTGATTTCTCATACGTTACAAGGAATGCGTTGAAGACAAACTTGCGTGACAGGAAAACAAGTAGAATTACTCAAAGAAGGAGCAGCATATAAACAGAAAGTAAGACTCTAAACTTAGTTCGAAATGGATTGTACCATATCCCATTTTTCTGTTTTTGTAAGTCATCTTCACTACTTTATGGTGATTTACAGTATTAACCTAGGGTGGTTGCAATTTATCACCTGGTTCAGTGTAGCCAAGGCTCTTAGCAGCACTAACAACTTGGCTGAATGGCTTTCCATCCTCAACCTCACTCATTACATATCCCAGGGTACCTGTTAGATACCAAGATATACAGCACCATACCATCAAATGCTTCTGATATTTAAACAAGCAAAGTAACCATTACAAATAATAAATTGCATCTCTAACCTATGTGGTAAATGGTCATAAAGTATTACCACTCAAACTCCCAATAATACGGTAGACGGGATCTCCTGATGAAATTATGCGATTTAAGGATGCTATGGCAGGAAGGCCTGCACCAACCTACCACACGTATAGCAATTTTAGACACCTTTGCTTGGGCAAGTATAAATTGAACTAGGATAATTATATCCTTTGTATACAACACCAGTTCAATTGAACAAAGAGACTGCGCGACAAATTCCATATCAATGCGGAGAAGGAAGTCAAACAAAAAACTCAAAGTAATTTCTACATGTTACAGCTTTTAAAGCAGAATAAGAAAGGTTTAAAGTGCATGAGACATTTAAGAATCTCAAATACAAGTGAAGATGATTTTTACTATACAAGTACTCTAGACATCAGATAAACCAAATGATATCAATCATCAATATGTTATCACTTAATCCTTTTATCTTCAAATGTATATTGGCAGATAGATGCCTAACTACATCCTTTTTTAGCGAATGGCAGGAGGAAAATTGAAACAGGAATCTGAACTTTAAACTTCAACCAGTAGGAAAATACTCTTCTCAGTTGTGAGAGAAGGTAATGCCTTCTGATCTGGATGAGCCACTCAGGAATCAGGATATGTAATTAAATAGTATCTTTTTATCATATCCAGTGAAGAACTCATCCAGCTTCTCTGTTTTATTTGGAAAGGGAACGGGGGCAAGGAAGAATACTTAATTAACTATATTTCCAGAATTTCCTTGGCCTAGTTTGTTCAAGGGATCCGGATATACTTGTGTTTAAACTCTATGTGACAAGAGAAGAAGTTACAAAATGGAACTGGTCTCCATAGCAATAAGGTTGGCGTAAAATGTCGATATCAGAAAGCCAGGACAACCAAGGTTTCAGCAAGCTTTCTGGTCTTACTGGATTTAAAAAAAAAAAAAAAAAAGTCTACCTAAAGACCCATACACTAGAATAACCCCATAAGATGACACTCTAAAATCATCTTTTTCTCCAGTATCCAAGAGCAGAAAAGAATTTTACACCCAAAGAAACAAGAGAACTGTTTTTTGTATAAGGTACTACCGTACAAGAGAACTTACAGTTGACTCATGTCTAAGGCGACGCGGCTGTGAGACCAACTTATCATAATCGTCCTGCAAATAGTAGGAAAAGGATCATACACGCAACACAACAGTCACCACGTTGAGAGGAAATCCTTTTGTAATCAGTAAGTGTGATTGCATTGCAGATTAAGAAGATAAAAGGTGATAAGAGTCGAAAAGGTGATTGACCCGTAATTCTGCAGGTACCCAAGTTATGCAGTGTCAGCTTATATCCCATTTCCTACCCCAACTTTAACACAACCTTACATATCTTAGTGGCCATAGCAAACATAATAAGAAAGCATGCAATGAATCAAAAAAAGCAAAAATCAACTAATTCTTTTCTTTTGAAACTGACTTTGACTTTGATTCTGTTGAATTGTGCGATCATTTCATCTAAAAGTTGAAGCTGTTAGAGGGACTACACTTTTTTTTATTTATATTACTTATGTTTCGACAAGTACCCTCACATATGGACCTGATTCTTTTCTATGGGCCAAGCACATGATTTTTTTTAATTTTTCTGATGAACAGTGATGGTGAGAGTTGAGACCTAAACCCAGAACCCTTTATGCTCTGCTGCCATATTGAATTGGGCAGTCATCTCATCAAAGCTTAAACTGTTCGATAAAACACATTTAGTTATTTAAACATATCTTCAACAGACTATATACTTCCTGAGATGGCATTTGACTCAATTTTCTTTCTTATATCATATAGCATCTTTTGATAGTTTTTAAGATTAAGCACAATTAAAATGGATCATTTATTGCATTTCTGCACGTGCTTGGTTGCTGCAAATTGATAATTTGACAACCATGGAGGACATTATCTGCTACATTTTCTCCTTCAAATGCTTGTAACACATTCAATGGACAAACCATGTCTAGAGTAATGTTCCTATGCCACAACAAATATTTGGATTTATCCCTTCTTGCACGACCTCTGCAATACAAGACCATTCCAATACTTAAGCTACCAATTGAAAGGAATTAACGACAATAAAAAGGGAAAGTTACCATTGACACAGTAAGAGGCTTCTTGTTAGCCAGCACCGCACAACAACCAAAATCTAAAACACGATTTAGCACTCCAATAGTCTCGGCACTAGCTGAACAATCAACAAATGCTAAACCTGCCACAGTTTGAATTTCAGTCAAAAGGAGCCTGATCATGAAAGAACTTTCCAAAAGCTAACATCTTGACACCTGCATTATCTTATGCCTTCACGTACAAAGAAGTTAAGCAAGTGCAATAAAGGTTATAAGCAAGAATAAAATGTATTTGGAACCCATTTGCTCCCTATAAAGACAAAACTTCCTTCTGCACCATAATTGGTTAGCAACTCCTCGCCACCGCAAAAAAAAAAAAGGTTAAAGAAAAGGCAGCAAGTTAGCTCCATTAAAGCTAATTTATTCACTGTACTTCATGCATTTGAGCCTAGAGAGTAGACTATATAGTGGAAGTAAATAAGCAAGGTCCAGAATCATATGGCAGCTGAAGTCCACAATTGTACCATACTCATTAAAACATTTAAATCATGGGGAAGATTTAACAGTAGGAATTGTTACTAATCAATATTCTTAAGGAGATTATACGGAACAGATTTAACAGCTAGGAATTGTTACTAATCATCTTTCTTAAGAAGATCATTCCTCCACCACTAAAGATTAGATTATAATATAAGCAAGTCTATGCTTTCCATAACAAACCAACCAACCCCAACAATCCCAAAATAAAAAGCTTTCAACATGCCACAAACCTGTTGATTTACCAAGAAGACCACCAATATCAATTACTTTCAGTAAGACATCTGGAATGGTAAACACTTGGCATGCACCTACATGTTACAACCAAAAAAAAGTTCACCTTTTTGTCATTCTGCATATGAACACACCAAATGACTTTAACATCTTTAACAACACAACAAAAATGACACTCAAGGATATGGCCTAGTAGTTAATGAAGTGCGAAGAGAACCCTGAGGTCTCGCGTTCTAATCCCAATAGAAACAAAAAAAAAAAAAAAAAAAAACGTTGATTTCTCCCATCTGACTAAGCCTTGATAGGCAAAGTTACCCCGTACATGCTGGCGGGAGGTAGCAGGTGCGCAGTGGAATAGCGGAGGCGTCATAAAAAAAGAAATAAACAACACGAGAAAAATGGTGAACCGTTACCAAAATTTCCAAGAGTCAGCAAAGAAGAGCCATTGCATTTGACCCGGCAAACTTCTAGAAGAAATGAATCATCTAATTCTGCAGTGAAAACATCAGGTGCAACCACCAAACATCTGCTATCACACACACCTACTACTCGAATATGCACCCCCTGCAAGTATTTACTCATAAATACCCAAGAAAACACACTGCTAAGCATTAACAATTGATTCTTTTTTTTTTCTAAAGTTGCAAAAAATGATCATTACCTGTTTGGCGTGAAGGGATCGACAAGAAATAATGTGTTGGAGGAGTTGACGGCCAACTCCACCACAACCCATCAAAAGCAACGGTATAATTTTCATCGTTTTGCTCTATTTTGAGTTTTCCGATCTCCTTTCGACACTATTTGGTTTAGATACTCTGATGGGTTTTGGGGGGTTTTGGACTAATGTTTGTCTGTACGTTTTGGTTCTTAATGTTTCGCATGTGACACATTAGACCCACTTTAGGGTCAAAAATTCTCATATGACAACAGCTTGTTTTGACGATAAATTTTACAATTTGTGAGGCATAAGTATGATTAGTTGTATGAGGAATATTATTACTCTTTTTTATGTGATGCACTTTAACTTTTGTATGGAGTTTAAGAAAAAAAATTAAAATTTATGTTCTAAAAATATCATAGGCATTTTTGCATGATCATAGATGATCTCGTAATTAAGAGTAAAAAAAAATAATTATAAAGTTCTTTCTTCTTATTAGAACTACTCTATTGTCTCAGTTCGTCAAAACAAGATTTTTTTAAAGTAGTGATCCTCCTATACAAATGTCTTTTTTACCCGAAGATCATATTTCTTATAAGAATTGCAAGGTCTTTGCATATCACTTAGCTTGACCTTAGCAGAGAATGGGTTTACTCACAAACAAGATTTATAGATTTGTTAGGGAATTCCAAATTCATCTCTAAACTTGTCCTACTTTCTTTATGATGATAATATCCCTTGCAATTGTAGTTGACACCCTAAACTCCGCTTCTTTACTATTTGTTCGTAGATTAAACAAGAAGATGAATGAAACACTACTAGAATTCCTGCAAAAAGCGATCAAAATTTAGCGATCAACGTTGGTCTGTAAAGAAAAGCGACCAAATACTCATATTAGCGACCAACATTGATCGCCTAAAGGAACCCTCTTATAAACTTTTAATAATTATAATATTATTTAAATCAAATTATAAAATATAAATAAATAAAATCTAAAATTAGCGACCAAAGTTGGTCGCTAAATAAAGAGTTAATAGATAGAGACCAACTTTGGTCGCTAATTTGGGACCCAATTATAAAATTTTAATAAATATAATTTTATTTAAAAATAATAATAAATTATAAATAAATATAATTCAAATTTAGCGACCAAACCTGATCGCTTAGTAAAATTAAGACCAACTTTGGTTGCTAATCGGGGACCCAGTTCTAACGTTTAACAATAATATTAATATTTTAAATATTATATGAAATATAAATAAATTTGATTTAAATTTAGCGACCAACTTTGGTCGCTAATTTTAAATTATGTATAATTAGCGACCAAAGTTGGTCGCTTTTCAGG
>MCJB01050283.1:34055-65867 GCA_002018475.1 Nicotiana obtusifolia
TAATAGATTATACTATATCTACATATATATACTATACACTTAGTATACATAATACACCATACTACATATATAGTATAGTGTATTATATAATACACTATACTATACACTTAGTATATATAATAGACTTAGTATATATAATACACGTAGTATATATAATACACTATACTATACACTTAGTATATATAATACTCGTAGTATATATAATAGACTACTATATCTACATATATAGCGACCAACGTTAGTCGCTATTTTCAATTTAATTTTTTTTAATTAGCAACCAACGTTGGTCGCTATTTTTGGTCGCTTTTCTAATTTTCAGAGACAAAACCGGGGTTTCCCCCCATTTCTCTTATTTCCTTCCCCAAAATTTCCCCAACTTTCTCTTTCCGTCCCCTTCTCTATTTCACTCACCCAAATCCCATCCCCTACCCCGCGCCACCACTGCCCCCTTGCTCGCCGCCTACTGCTCGCCGGCCACCACCACTGCCGCCCCTCTCTCTCTCCTTCTCCACCTAAAAAAAATCAAGGTTAGAATTATAACCTTCAATCTTTGTTATTTCTAGTGTGTGTGTTACAATATTTGATGTATTATAGTTTATTGTTTCAATTAGTGTTTCAATTATTTGAACATTGTATTTTATTGAGGATTAGGGTTTAGGTCTTGTTTTAATTAGTCTTGTTTTATTTGTTTCTTGGTTTGATTGCCACTTCTTGCGTTATGTTTCCTCTGTATTTCCAGTTCAATTGATGGTGACAGTTCACTCTCACGTTTCTGAAAGATCGATGGTTCACTTGTTAAATTTATATCTGCTTTTTAAGATGATTCTTGAGTTGGAATTTTGGGACGGTTCGCTGGTGAAATAACTTTGCACAGTGTGCGTAGGTCTGATTATTTTAAGTTGAAAGTTTAGAATGTGTTATGGTCATGTCCTAATGGCTTCTTTAGACCTATGGGCCTAATGAATACGCATGTGTTAATTGCATGGATCATGTGAATATCATCCAATTATCTGCTCATCTTTGTTGACTCTCACAACTTATTTTTACTACTCTAGGAAGATGACAAAGGTTGGAATTTTAGGTTCAAATGTATGATCATGATCTTCTTTCTGCTTTAGTAGGCATATCTTTTACTTCTCTTTTGTATGAATTGAACTTTTAGTTTATAAATTGAACTTTTAGTTTGTAAATAGAAAATTTTGGATATCAATTGAAAATTTAGGATATGAAATTAATTAACTAAAAAAAATTAGGATATGAATTAACTAAATTAATTTCCTCTTGTTTTATTTGTATAGATGGAACATCGTACTTGGATGTACAATAAGAATTATCCTAATCGACAGGGATTGAGGGAGGATTTTGTAGAAGGGGTGGATGACTTTATTAGACATGCAATGTCATTTCCACCATACCAAACTGAAGGAGTAATTAGGTGTCCTTGTGTTAGGTGCGACTGTATGAAGTTTGGAAAACCGGCAGAAGTTAAGCATCATCTTTATAGAAGGGGGTTTATAGAAAATTACTTTGTGTGGACTAATCATGGAGAAACCGATGGTAGCCATGGGATATTTCATAACATGGTTGTGGGTGAAAGTAGTAGGTCGGTGGAGAATACAAATCGTGATTCTAGAATTCAATTTATATGGTTGCGGATGCTTTTGGGATGCACTTAGGGGGTGATTCCAATGAAAATGTTGAACAAACTCCTAATGATGAGGCAAAATATTTTTACGAACAATTAGAGGAAGCTAGTCGTCCACTACGTAACGGAAGTCCGCACTCTGAGTTGTCTGTTGCAGTTAGATTACTAAGTATGAAATCTGATTGGAATATTTCTCAAGGAGCCATGGACTCTTTCATTGACTTTATGCGTGAACTAGTTGACCGTGGTATCGAATTACCTGTTGATTTCTCTAAGGCAAAGAGATTAGTTTCTAATTTAGGACTTTCGTCAATGAGAATTGATTGTTGTGAAGATAGTTGCATGTTATATTATAAAGATGATGCAGCTTTGGAAAGTTGTAAATTTTGCGAAAAGCCTCGTTTCAAGAGGCTTTCCAGCGGGAAGATGGTCGCTATCAAGTCGATGCATTATTTACCTCTTATACCTAGGTTAAAGAGGTTATATGCGTCGATGAGTTCTGCTCCTTTTATGAGATGGCACTTTGAAAATAGAAGACCACCTGGTGTTATGTGTCATCCTTCAGATGGAGAAGCTTAGAAGCACTTTGATAGGACATATCCAGATTTTGCTAGTGAACCAAGGAACATTCGATTAGGTCTGTGTGCGGATGGCTTCACGCCTTTTTCTGTATCTGCGACACCATATTCATGGTGGCCTGTCTTTCTTACACCTTGTAATCTACCACCAGAGTTGTGCATGACTAGTCCATATATATTCTTAAATTGTATTATCCCCGGTCCACATAATTCAAAAAGTTTGATTGATGTATATTTGCAACCTTTGATTTATGAGCTAAAACAATTGTGGTACGATGGTGTTGAAACATATGACATATCAACCAAGCAGAATTTCAATTTGCGTGCTAATTTAATGTGGACAATTAACGATTTCCCTGCGTATGGAATGTTGTCTGGGTGGATGACTGCTGGGAAGCTAGCTTGTCCTTACTGCATGGAAAATAGTAAAGCGTTCACTTTAAAATATGGCCGAAAGTAATCATGGTTAGATTGTCATCGTCAATTCTTGCCTCCTGATCATGAGTTTAGAAGGATGAAAAATGCATTCAAAAAGAATAAAATGGAATATGATTCTCCACCTCCGATACTTTCAGGTGAGGAAATTTGGGAGCGGGTCCAGAACTTCAGTAAAGTTACTGAAGCTCCACCTTATAGATTACCCGGATACGGTGTTACTCATAATTGGATGAAAAAGAGTATATTTTGGGAGTTGCCTTATTGGAAGGATAATCTTCTCCATCAAAACCTTGATGTCATGCATATTGAGAAGAACTATTTTGATAATTTGTTCAACACAGTGATGGATGTTAAAGGTGAGACAAAGGATAACGCAAATGCTAGAATGGACTTACAAGAATATTGCAGGCAGCCTGAATTATACTTGCAGACTGCAAACAATAGTAAGATGTTCAAACCCAAAGCAAGTTGCACATTCACTTTGGAGGAAAGACGGCAAATTTGTGATTGGGTAACGAAATTGAAGATGCCTGAGGGTTATGCGTCGAATTTTGGGAAAAAAGTTGATATGGAGGTAGGGAAGTTGAGCCATTTGAAAAGTCATGACTGTCATGTTTTCATGGAGACCTTAGTGCCTATTGCATTTTGTGGTTTGCCTGAAAGAATCTGGAAACTCATCACAGAGATTAGTTTATTTTTCAAAGACTTGTGTTCTTCCACATTAAGGGAAGAAAACCTACTCCGGATGGATCAAAACATTCGTGTACCTTCTTCTAAGATGGAAAAGATATTTCCATGTGATTTTTTTGATCTAATGGAACACCTTCCAATCCACCTTGTACACGAGGCACGACTTGGAGGTCCTGTTCAATGCAGATGGATGTATCCCTTTGAGAGGTAATATTATATGTTTGATGTAATTTTCTCTTTTATTTTAATATTCTTGGCTAACCTGAAATTATGTAGGACAATTGGCAAATGCAAATAATTTGTTAAGCAAAGGAATAGGATTGAAGGATCTATATGCGAAGCTTATCTTGCAAAGGAAACTGCTCATTTTTGTTCTTATTATTTTGAGAGTAACGTGCCATGTGCTAGGAATAGGCCCAACAGGCACACGGTCGACCTTAGGAATGATCCATTATATCCGCCTATGTCCATATTCAATCAACCAGGCCGATGTTTTAAGGATGTTAGAAAGAGAAGTTTGAGTGATATGGAGTTCAAGTCAGCTACACTTCACGTGTTGTTAAATTGTCCCGAAGTTGTACCATTTCTCAAGTAAGTATTGATTTAGTAGTTATCAAAATATAAAAATTACTGTGATTACATCTCAATGCAACTACTAAAAATATTTGATGTGTCATAGTCACTTCGTGAGTCAATTTGGCCATGATGTTGTATATACGAGATTTGATACGTGGTTCAAACAATTTGTAAGGTTCTCCTTAAAATATTCTAACACTATGTAGGTAAACAATGTTTGGAAGTTATGCTAACTTATGAATTTTTTTAACAATATGTAGGTAAATTATCCAAATAATAGTGTAAATCAATTTTTGAAAGATATATCTTGGGGACCTAGGGTTAAGGTCACAACAATGTCTAAATACGTTGTGAATGGTTATAAGTTTCATACCGAGTGTTGCTCTAAAAATAAAAATAGCAACAACAGTGGGGTGTGGGTTCAAGGTGGTGATGGCAACCAAGATGGAGATATTGATTATTATGGTGTGCTCAAAGAAATAATAGAACTAGAATATACAGGTTGGCCATTTAAGAAATTGATACTCTTTAGATGCAAGTGGTTTGAACCACATCCAACAAGAGGTACAAGAGTACACAATCAATACAACATAATTGAGGTTAATCATACGAGGGAGTATGATCGCTATGATCCTTTCATAATTGCACATAATGTTAGGCAAGTGAATTATGCTCCTTATCCATTGTGGTGGAATAAGTCCGATTGGTGGGTTGTAATAAAAACTAAGCCTGTGGGTAGGGTGGAAGTCGAGAATGTGTTAGATGTTGCATATCAAAACGATATCTCTAGTGTTGACCAAATAGTGGACGAAGGTTTAGAAAATGATTTGGAACATCCTGAACACATATTGGAAGAAGTTGATATAAATGAAGTAATAATTACAGAAAACGAGGAAGAAGAATCAACTGATGAAGCTCAAATTAGTGAGGAAGAAGAATTCTCGGACGAGGAACTATACGTTGATGAGCTTTAAAAAGTTGGTTTCTTTAATAACTCTCGTTTATAGCTAGTTTCTTTATATGTTTCAATTTAAATATATATTATATTATGCATATGACAGGCAAGGGTCGAGGTAACAATGATTCTACTAGTTCTCGGGTTTGAGAAAAAAGCTAGGAAACCAAAGAGGAGGGTAGAAGATAAAACTCCATCTTTTCCTACCTCTTCAGAGATGCCTATGCCTATGCCTATGTCTTTTCCTCCACCCTAGGGCTATTTGGAGCTGCCACAACATCACCAGCCCTACACCTTCGTGCAGACACCAGGTCTTTCGTCACAGGGTCATAGGACTGTACGTCCGACATACAGTCCAGTTGCTGCACAGCCACGTGGATCGCAGCCATCTGCATCGCATGGACTGCATCGATCCATGTCACATCCACATGGATCACAGGCATCAGTGTCACAGCCACTCGGGTCACAACCATCAGTGTCACGTCCACTTGCGGCCCATACAGCTATGTCGCAGTCACAGGGCTCGCAGCCATCTTCATCTGGGACTCCATCTATTTCAGGCCTTCGCCTGCGAGATACTAGCTCTGACCCCCTACACCTTCCACATATGCCTCTGATATGCATGCTTCGTATGGTGATGCTGATGATGATGAGGAGGTGCATTATGATCAATATGGCAGGATCATCATAGTCCCTGAGGGTGATGGGTAAGAGTTATTTGTTATTTTTACGTTTATTGTTTTGTACAGTTTTACTAAGATACTAATGTGTTTTTTTTAAAAATTAAATTGCAGGTTCATCCTTAGTAATATTACTACAAGGATAATCACCAAAGCCACCAGAAAGATTTATGATGGCCCTTATGTGACTTGGAGTGATTTCCCATTCTCGCCGAAGGAGAAAATTTTCAATCAATTTAAGGTATAAATGTTCTTTTAAGCAGTACAATTATTTATATTTATGATATTTTCATATATATATATATATATATATATATATATAGGTGTGTGTGTGTGTGTGTGTGTATATATATACACATACTTACACTATACTATGCAAATATAGCTTTTATATATATTCGATAAAAGCTTAGTGCATTAATACATAATTATTCAAAAGTTAAGTATATATATATATCAGCTAATGCACTTTACTTTTGAATAATTATTAGCTAATAAAAGCTAAGTATAATATATCGAATATAGCTTTTATGATATTTCCATCTAATATGATATTTCCATATAATACTTAACTTTTGAAATACAGAGCAAGTGTGTATGGGAACACCGCTATAGCGCGGATGTGGCTGCTAATTTTCATCTCAAAGCTCGCAAGCGGTTGTCGCATTGTTTCTCCAAAGCTAGAAAGTTGAACTAGAAGCCTGGCTGGTTGCTTCAGCATTTATGGGAGGATTTGCAAAGGCAATGGCTTACAGTAGAGTTCTTAGAGAAGAGCGAAAAAGGAAAGAAAGCTCGTGCATTTGAGAAGGGAGGATCCTTGCACACTGGAGGTGCGATCAGCCTAGGGACAATAAAGAGAAGAATGGTACGTAATTGCTTAATTTATTTTAATTTTTTAAGTATATCTATTCTGTTTCTTAACTAAAATTTATGAGTTTTCAGGAAAAGAAGTTGGGGCGTCCGATGAAGCAAGATGAGCTATACAAGGAGACTCATATCGTAAAGAAGAAGAAAAAGACGGATGAAGAAAGGTGGGTCGAGGGCCGAGCCTCGACTGTACATGTAAGTTTTCACTTTTCATTAAGTATTTTGATTTACTTTTATATAAATTTTGAAATACTAATTCAATGTAATTTTTCTTATAGGATCGCTTCACAGCTGAAGTGGAGGAATTCATACGCAGTCAGCCACCTAATGAGTCGGCGACCCAATCCAACCTTCGGACGAGGATGCTGAAAGAATATGGACGCAGGTTGCTGGCGGTCCAAAATGGGAGAAGGTATACGGGCTTCCTACTAAAAAATTCCATCGCTATAAGTGTGGAATGCAAGGAAAAGTAACTTGATGGGGAGAGCCTCTCCTCTATGCGGGAGACTGTGGCAAAGCTCACATCCGAGCTAGAAGCCGCCAAAGGAAAGAGAAAAGATTAGAGATGCTCAGTACATTGGCATGCAAGAGCAGATCAAATCTCTCTTGGCTTCTGGCAGTTTTACGATTCCCCGATCTCGTGAGCCATCGCCAGAGGCTCGCCTTCCCCGTGCTCGTTTCTCCCGTCCTCCCCGTTATCATTCTTCCCGTCCTAGACAACTACACCCTTCTGCATACCGTCTTCGTGAAGAAAGTTCATCAAACGGTGATGATAATCACGTACAAGACAATCCTTGACTTGTAATAACAGTTAACTTAGTTTGGTTAGCTTAATGTGTTAGTTCTATTGAACTTTATAGTTTGTTAATTTTAATGTTGTTGTTGTTGTTGTTGTTGTTGTTTATTGTTGTTGTTGGCGTAAAATGCCTGTTTAGGAATTTTGGTAAGTTGGCAGGTGGTGTAGCTGCCAAAACAGGCAATTTCTGCCAAAAATATACCAAGAAAAGCGACCAACGTTGGTCGCTAGTTGGTCACTTCTCCCTTAAAAAAAAATAACTTTTTGGGCAATAGCGACCAACTTTGGTCGCTATTTAACCCAGATTTCTCAAAAGCGACCAACTTTGGTCGCAATTCCATTTAAAAAAAAATAATTTCTGCAAATATAGCGACCAAAGTTGGTCGCTTATAATTAAAAAAAAATTTAATTCTTGAAAGTAGCGACCAACTTTGGTCTCTTATTTTTAAAAAAATCAAAAAAATTAATAATATAGTGACCAACTTTGGTCTCCATTTTTCAAATTTTAAAATATAATATTTTCTTTACAGACCAAAGTTGGTCGCTTTTTTATGATTAATAATAAATAAAGAAAACGTAATTTACATTTGGAGACCAACTTTGGTCGTCAATATTATATTATTAAAATATTAAAAGCGACTAAAGTTGGTCGCAATTTTTTTACCCGGAATATTTGGTCCTTTTACCTTAGAGACCAAATTAGCGACCAACATTGGTCCCTAAGGTAAAGGGACCAGCTTAATATCGACCAGGCCTGTTTGATTGCTTTTTGGTCGCTTTTTGGCTAATAAGAGACCAATTTTGATCGCTTTTCGTGGTCGTTTTTTTTTGAATTTCTAGTAGTGAAATCTGCTGAAAATTAAGAAGCAATGTTTAGCTGAGTCGTGAGCTACAATGCGCCGTGCTTCGTTATCAAAACTGGAGAATATTACACCAGTACAGATTGCAACTTTATAGAACCCAAAGCAAATAAGTGGCAGTCTCAAGTTCTCAACAAATAACAATTTAATGTAGAGCAAATTAACAGTCGGTAGTAAAACATTACAGAATAAGAATACGCAAATATCGTCGTTGTCACCAGACATTCAATCAAGAATGATTTGAACGTAAAAAAGATAATGAGAAATTACAAAATAGAAACGAGTTTATTGGTGTCCTCTAAAATGATCCAATTTGTAGTATCTACCAAGAATTCCAAGTGGGTCATATTCCAAGAATTGTAGCCGAATCAGAAAATATTTTGGAAAAACATAACTCCAAAGCCAAGGACGATGTGCATCTTGGAGAATGCCATGGTTTGAGCTGCATTTTTATCGTTGTTCTCAGATGTAGGGCTCGAGGCAAATCCTCCTGAGGAAAGAAAGAAAGAAAGGGTTAGAAAATTGGTATTGTTACACTGTCACCATATTTTTTAATTTGTTGTAAGAAATATCTATCATGTTTTTAGGTTATTAATCCCACTTTGTACGAACACTTTTGTATAATTATATCTTAAGTGACTTAATAGTGTAAAAATATACTAAAAGATACAAAATCATTTTTTAGTATTGGGTAAAAAAGAACTATGTAAACTTAGGGCCTGTTTGGCCTGTTTTGCGAAATTCTTTTTTATTTTTTTTCAGAATTAGTATGTGTCCATAAAAATTTTAAATTTTATTTGAAGTTGAACTTTGAATTTTTCGGAATTTGAAAAACTCCAAAAAGCTATTTTTCAAAAATTTCGCTTCAAAGCACTCGCAAAAATTCAAAATAGCTCCAGATTATATTCATCTCTAAACACAACTCTAATTTTCAAAAACCATTTTCAACTTGAATTTTTTTTCCGGAATTTCACAATTCTTATGTCCGAACGGCCACTTAGAATGTTGTAAATTTTCGTTTACATATTTTAAAATGATTCTTTAAAAGCTATCTTTCTGTGGTTATTGAAATACTACTTTTTAGAGAAAAAATTAAACATTAAATTATTTAAGTACAAATAAATAACTTTACCAGGTGAAAGAGCAGGAGCTAATTCATCACTTGCTGTTGGAGCTGCAACTGGGATACCTAAAGCTGAAAAACAAAAACAAAAATTAAAAATAATCCGTCAGATCCAACCCGATCCAAATCGGAGCAAATTCTTTTTTTAGCTTTGAGTCTCAAGATATATATAGCCCAAAATTTGTGGGGGGAGGAAGTTTATAGAATATTAGTTTTCTTTCTTATGCAGTTTGCAGAAACTAGACAACAGTTTATCACATTCTAATTACTAAAAAGAAAACAAAAATTAAGTATAAAACTTAGTACATTGTTTCGGCTTTCTATCTTTGAAGTCTCACTGTATGGGTGTTATAATGCTTTGTGTGAATGTCTCAATCAATCCTTAGAACTAATATTACATTGCTATTTAATAATATCATCTACAAGAGACATATATCACATAGTAAGAGCTTAATAATAAAGTAGTTATGTTGCAGAATTTCATTTATTTATGTATTAATGGTGATTGATGTCACTTATTAGCTACGTATAGACCTCACAATGTACTCTGTAATATTTCGACGTAAAGAATAAGATAGGAAGAAATGGTGCATTTATTGGTTTTTCGATGAGCCTGCCAATTTGGTTGGAAGCTGTGAACCAGCGGACTATTAAAGAAGACCATTAATTGGACCCACATGCGAATTTTCTTAAAGGGAAAGGGGACGCTACGTTATTAATGGCATTTCTCAAAAATTTTATTCGCTATCTGTCTCATCCTTCAAAATTTAGTATATTTTTAGAGGATCCGATACGGATACAACAATATTTTTAAAGAGTCCAAGCAATCTTTAATCTTGTCTCTTAAGAATTCAAGTTTCTAACCCCGGTTTTATTTATTTATTTCCCTTGTTATTCTTTAATCATCCCCTCACTTTATTTTCGTTTCAAGAAAATATTAGCATTAGATAACATATTTTTACTTAATCAACGCCATTATGTCCTTTTCTTTTCTAATTTGGAAATAAAGTTTGCTCACATGCAAATCCCTTTAAATCTCCAACAAATTTAAGCCATAAACGAAAAAGTTCATAAACAAAGGTCAAACAAATTGCTTTCTTACATTATCCTACAAGTATAAAGTCGCATACCGACCATAATCATACTTCCTAATATTCTCTTACGTAGGCCTCCGTCGTCTCCCAAAAAATTTAAAAGAAAAAAGACAAGTTACACATTTAGTTAGTCGATTAAAAATAATTATATATGCTAGTTAAATATATAATATATATATATGAATCTTATACATTAATATGTAAAAAATAAATATTTTCTTAGCTACTAATATTATATTTTGAAATTTGAAGCGACTATACGGTGTAATTTTCGTCTCGCGAGTTGTTTAAGAGGGGTAAGATTAGATTAACTGCTCACGTCAATCAATCTTTTTTTTTTCTCTTAATAACTACATATGAAGAAAGTTCAGACACATAAAAATAACTTTTTTCAGAAAGAGTTCTGACACATAAGTTTGTTCGGTATACGGTTTCTTGACAACAATCATAAACAACGAACTATATCTCAAATTTACCTTTACTATCCATAACTCTTTACTATTCGTTTCCTATATAAAAGAAGGCAATAAACGGAGTATAGTATAACAATAACATACCTTGTGAATGCAAATATTACTCCTACCTTGTAAAGATATATAAAGAGGTAATAAACGAGTAAAGTATTAGAGAGAAAAGATAGAGTACCTGCACAAGTGCTAACTGGTGGAGTTTCTACACTGCAGATATTAGGAAGTTTAAGAGCCCTACTAATATCAATTTGGACACCAAGTTTATCAGGATCACCAAGCAACTGACACAAGCAAATTGGGTTACTATCTACTAATCCAGCAAGTTCAGGGCAACACTCTTTATCTGGCTTAGTCAAGTTGCTTCCTTGTTCTACAAATGTTAAGCAACTTGACATGTTCACCAATACTGACAAACAATCCAGTCCCGGGCTCGGGGCGGCCGGGGCGATCGCCATTAATGGCCCTGAAACTGCCCCCATTGGTGATATTTGTGCTTCGTCCGACGAAATTAGAATTGAAAATAGGAGAAATGTGGTGGCAATGGCGCCGGTAATCTTGGTTGTTGAGGCCATTGATTTTGGTGGTGTTAGAAATGTGTGAGCAATGAAGTATGAGCAGAGATATAAAGAAGTAGTACGTAGTACTTATTATTGAGGTGGCTTGAATAGGAAAATGTGATGGCTAACTTTTAGGTAGCCCAAATTAAATTTTCCAACACCTACTACCAGACTATGTTTTAAAATTCTGCATTAATTCTTTCCTTTTTCTTTTTCTTTTTCTTTTCACATTCTCTATACAGTGTATGGCAAACCCTAAAAAAAATGAAAATCGGACAAATGGACGTCCTTGGTCCACCTCCAGTGATCAATCAGTGAAGTTTTCGCATGGTAAAGGGTAATTGCTCTTCCTTCTATTGGACGGTCAAATTACACACTCATGTGGGTGCAATGAGTTGATTGCTAGACGCCACACAAAGAAAACTTGCAGCAATCACGTATCATATATTCTCCGTTTCAATTTATATGCCTAACTTTGACTATACACAAATTTAAGATTATAAATAAGATTTTTGAATCTCGTGATTTTAAAAATGTGTAACATATCAAAAACAATATTGGAAATTTTTTATTTTAAATATGACATGTCATTTTTATAACAAATTAAAATGTTTGGAATTAAAAACTTATTACATGTAAGAATGTGATAGTATATCATTTCAACAAGCAATTGACAAAGAAAAACGAATGTCTTCCACCACCTCACCCACCCACCCAAGAAAAGAAAGTGAGGAACAAGAAACTCGAAAAGAGTAAGGGCCAAATTAAAGGGGTTGGGAGTTGGGCGTTTGAAAACAAGAAGAATGTGCCGCCATGGGAAAAGACGAAAAAGTTGCATGGCATGTAGGACGGAGAAAGCTTCATGCACAAGAAGCTGGAATATAGTATACACGTAGGTTACTAAGTTCAATTGGTTGACCAAATCGAAATGGAAAGCTGATCTTACTAATAATTGTTACGTTTAATTATTGACAGTGTATATAGCCGTAAAGCTCTGATTTTTTTCCCCTCTCTTTCCAAGAAGGTAAGGGAAAAGGGAGACCTTATCTCAAACAATTATCCCGTCCTTCAATTTTTATAGAGTAATTGTTAAAACAGATCTTGATCTGAGCGGTTTTGGTTTTGATGATCAACAAAGGAACACATGCAATAACTGGGTCCATAGCATTGTACACAGATTACAGTTAGAATCAAGTAAAAGGCATGCACGTACAAGGGATAAGTATAAATAGTTATTCATGATAATCCCTGAACAAAAAGATTGCATGACTGATAAGGAGCATGACTCCTTACTTGAAGTGAACTCTATCCAAGATAAAGAAAGAGTTAGAAGTTGAAGTTAACTAGAACTCTTCCACCAAGGAAGAGTAAAGCATCAGGTTTCTGGTTAATCCTAATCTTACTATCTCTCTCTCTCTCTCTCTCTCTATATATATATATATATATATATATATATATATATATATTTTGTTGTGGTCTCTTTTACAGGTGACACTCACCCACTGAAGTTAAGCAAGAATTGAGAGCAAAATAGCAACGCATATTGAGAGCAATTCCTGTGAGTTTCAAGAGTGCAAACCACGAGCTATGGGATATAACCATCGATAGTCCACTGCCAACACTGAAGAAAAATGTTGAAGGTGAGGATGTTCCAAGACAAGAGCTGACTACAATGCTGAGGACTTGAAGAAAAATGGCTTGTATGTGGACTTGGTCCTGATGAGTACAGTAGAATCCAAGGTTGCTCCACTGTTAAGCAAATATGGGACACACAACAAGTGGCCCATAAAGGAACAACTCAGGTGAAAAGATCAAGAGGAACCTTGTTGTTTTCCCAATATGAAAACTCTGCCATAAGGGATAGAGAAACCATTCAGGAGATAAACACAAGGTTCATTACCTTGAAAAATGGGTTAAAGTCTCTTGGAAGGACTATATCTGAAGAAGAAAGACTTGAGAAGATCCTAAATAGGGTTTTACCAGTCATATAGGAAAGCGCGATCACTGTCACTCAGGAGTCAAATAATATTGCTACACTTTCTTTGGATGAGTTGATTGGAAATCTCAAAGTGTACAAAATTAGGAGGCAAAGAATGAAGATAGATGTACCTAAGAAGGAATATGGCACTCAGAATCACTGAAGCTTCTGATTTCGAAGATGATGAAATGACAATGGTCACTAAAGACTTCAAGAAGTACCTAAGGAGAGGAAAAGGTTCTTCAAGAAGTGGAAGCTACATCTGGGCCAAAGCTCCAGAGAAGCAGGTAAATGATGGATGCTATAAATGTGGAAAGACTGATCACATAATCAAGAACTATCCATTGTGGGAGATTGAATGGAAAAGGAAAAGAGCTAAATGAAGGAACAGAAAGAAGGAACAGTTTCATCCCAAGAAAAGCAACAACAAAAGATCAACCAAAGTAATATTCGCTTCTTGGAAAGATAGCTCAGATGCGGGTTCGGATGATGATGATGACGACGAACGAGTTCTATAGGCTATTGGAGAATCTGAGGTAAGTGTCCTTCAATTAAGAGATAAGATCAAATTTCTATCTAAAGAAAGATTATCTGAATTACTGCTGGAGTTAATTGATAATTTTGAAGATGTAAATAATGAAAAGGAACATTTATCAAAGGAGTGGTCATTTTGAAAACAAAGTGCAAAAACTTGAAACTTAGGGCTTGTGAAACTGAAACTGAAAATATTATTTTGAAGAACAAGGTTCATGCACTTGATACAACCGTTTTAGAACTTAGATATGAAAATCTGAAATTGAAGTTAGGAACATGTAAGAAATAGCTAGTGACACACAACTCACACAAGAAGAAGATTTAGGAAAGGTAAAAGATAAGTTATATAAAAGAGATGAACAGGTAGGAGTTTTGAAAAAGGACTTGACTAAGGCTAAGCATGAACTAGATAGAACATGTAAATGGAACAGGTCCTCGGATGCACTTTCATGGCTACAAGAACACCATAGTAGTAATAGAAGGGGATTTGGCTTTGGGAAGTCTACACCTAAATGGGATTCCAAAAACAAGTACCTCATGCTCCCTGAGAATAAGATTTGCACTAATTGTAGTAACATTAGACGCTATATGAGTGAATGTGCTGCAAAAGAAAAAGCAAGTCTAAGGAACAAAAATTTTGTTCTAAGGAAGAATAGGTTGCCAAGTTGGCAAAGAAGAACCAGATTATTCTTTTGCCTATAGAAATGGACCTAAACTTTCCTAAGACTAATCCCTGATTTTCGTTTGCAGGTCCAAGTGAAGTAGAGCAGCCAAATATGGTACTTGGATAGTGGTTGCTCAAAGCATATGACAGGGAATAAGAACTAGTTACTTTCAATTGCGGCCTTTAAAGGAGGTAACGCCATCCTTTGGACATGGAAAGAAATGTGAGATCATTGGAGATGAGAAGGTAGGTAAATCTGATTCTCACTCAATTGAGAATCTCTACCTGATAGATGGCATAAAATACAGCTTGATAAGTATATCACAACTGTGTCATAGAGGAAACATGGTAACTTTCATCTCTACAAAATGTTTTGTGATTAATATTACCCCTGACAAGATAGTTTTGCAGGGAAAAATAGTGAACAATATATATGTGGTGGATCTGTCCACACTCTTAGATAATAAACTCACTTGCTTGAGTGCCATGGACAATGATCCCCTCCTTTGGCATAAAAGGCTTGGATATGCTAGTCTAAGTCAACTCAACAAACTAGTCTCCAAGGACCTGGTGATAGATTGCCTAACATTAAATTTAAGGAAGACAAAGTTTGTGAGGCTTGTGCAAGGGGGAAGCAGGTAAAATTCTCTTTCAAAAGTAAGAAAATTGTGAGTACTACCAGGGCAATGAAACTGGTCCATATGGATCTGTATAGACCAATGAGGACAATGAGCAGAGGTGTTAAGAGATATGTTATGGTGCTTGATGATTACTCTAGATTTACTTGGACATTGTTTTTAACATCTAAAGATGAATCATTTGACATATTCACTTCATTTGTTAGAAAACTCAAACACAACTAGGTAATCAACTTGCATCAATTAGGTCTGATCATGCTACCGAGTTTGAGAATGCTAATTTTTTTGAATTTTGTGATGAGCATAGCATAGATCATTATTATTCTGCTCCTAGAAATCCACAACAAAATGGAGTAGTTGAGAGAAAGAATAGGACTTTGGAGGAAATGGCTAGGACCGTGTTACTTACTAGTAAGTTTCCTCATAACTTCTACAAAAAAAGCTATGACATTGCATGCTACATCATAAATAGGTGCATGACTAGACCTCTTATTGAGAAAATTTCCTATGAGTTACTTAGGGCATTTAGATGCAAGTGCTTTGTGCACAATAATGGAAATGATCCCAAATGTGATGAGGGAGTATTCTTGGGATATTCTTCATATAGTAAAGCATATAAGATATATAACAGAAGAACTATGTGTGTAGAAGAAAGTGTACATATTGTTTTTATGAAATTAACAGTCTTTTTGAGAAGCAGCAATAAGATGATGAATAGATTGGGTTGATAAGAAATTCAAATGCTGAAACCACAACCCAGCCTGAAGCTGCTTCACAGAAAGGAACAGGTGATAGAACAGGTCCTTCCATCCAGGGTAACCTGACAAAGGGAACTGAACAGAGGGGAACTGATCCTCAAACCTCGAGGGAACTTGTCCATGAGCTTGTTCCTCAACAACAAAATAATAAAGGAATATCTAGATAAAATTAGTTGGTTGTGAAACCTTATAAGTATCAAAGTTCTCACCCCATTTGGAACATAATCACTGATCCAACCTCTGGTATCAAAACCAGATCTTGTTTAAAGAATCTCTGTGCTTTTGATGTTTTCTTGTGTCTTATTGAACCTAACAACATTTCTGAGGCTTTGCAGGAGGCAGATTGGGTGAATTCAATGCAAGATGAACTCAACCAATTTGAGAGAAGTCAAGTTTGGCATCCGATACCAAGACCCAAAGATAGAACAATGATTGGGACTAAATGGGTCTTCAGAAACAAACTTGACGAAGAAGGAACAGTTACAATGGATAAGGCAAGATTGATGGTTCAAGGATATGGTCAAGAGTGGGGCATAGACTATGATGAGACTTTTGTTCCAGTTACAAGATTGGAAGCAATTAGACTCCTTATAACCTTTGATACTTACATAGAATTCACTCTCCATAAGATGGATGTCAAGAGTGCCTTCCTCAATGGCTATCTAAAGGAAGAAGTGTTTGTCAAGTAACCTCCTGGCTTTGAAAGTAATGAATGTCCGGAGCATGTATACAAGCTTGACAAGGCACTTTATGGGCTCAAGCAGGCTTGATGAGTGGTGATTTTACCATTTATTTTAGTCTCTTTTTTGTAGTTTTTGTGTCCTTTAATTATAAAATAGGGCGATTTATGGTATGCATTGCTAGATTTTCAGGTACAATGAGTCTTGAAGAGAATTGAAGTGGAATTGAACAAAAAAGAGGGAAAAAAGTGCAAAATTGCTTTAGTGAAACTGCATCAGTGGAAGAGTGCCCGCTTCTGGGGGCCTGCACCTGAGAGAAATGGCCGCGGCTGCGGAATAGGAGAAATTACACTGGAAGCGCACCTGCGACAAAGAATCCGCTTCTGCGGAACCGCTCCTGCGATTGATGTTAGTATTGGCGAAGCCGCTTCTGTGGCGACATGTCCGCTTCTACGGAGTAGGCAAATTTCACAACACTCGCGTCTGCGAGTATTTTCGCGCTTCTGCGGTACCGCACCTGCGATGACTTTTCCGCAGGTACGGCCAACGGGCTTCATCTATGGACATACTTGGCATTTCATATTTTCTCCATTCCAAACCACAAATACATGACCTAGCCCATTTGTAAAGTATCTTTGTCTTATTTTTTAGTTTCTTGACTAGAGAACACAAGTTTTGGAGCTATGGTTCTTGCACACACACTTGGATCTTGAAGATTTGAAGCTTTTGATTGAGAATTTCTTACCCATTTATGTTCATTTCTTTATTTTTTGCTTTATATTGAATATCTAAGTGTGTAGTAATTTTTTTAACACTTGAATCTTATTTATGGGAATATTCATATTTAAAGTGTGGATTAAATATCTTTTTGTGCTTATGTATTGAACGATTTTTATTTATTATGAAGTGAGTTATTGTTTCTTTAATTATTCGTGTTCTTTAATGTTTCCAAAGGGATTAGCTAACCGTAGGACTCGCCCATTAACTTCGAATTAATTTTGGAAAAGATAAATCGGGGTTGGAAAAGATTAATTAACAAAAACTTGAGGCGTTAACCCTCACTTTATAGATTTTACCTGAGGATAGGATTGAACTACTTGTTGTCATATTCGGGTGTGATTAATCTCTTAATTGTTTTAGGGATAATTCAATTAGGAAGTCTTGTTAGTCTTTGGAAGAAGCTAATAAAGAATTATTACCCGCAGCTAATTTACATAAACTCGCTTATTTTTGTAAAATCGTGAAATACATTGGATTGTTACTTGAGTGTAATTCCTCGTGTATCTATGCTTGTAGCCATTGATTATTTTACTTACTTTCTAGGTTAGCTTACATTTTCGCGATTAGTTATAAATATTTTCTCAAAATCCTTTTTAGTGTTTAGCTTAGCATAATAAGCGATAATTCTCTTACACGCCTAATCGCCTACATATTGTTCTCTGTGGGTTTCGACCCCCCACTCATAGTTGGGTAAATTATATTGTATGTGACCGTGTCCATTTAGTTTTTAGTAGTGGATTTGGACATCATCAAAATTGGCGCCATTGCCGGGGGACAATTTGGCGTATTTAGGTTGTTTGAGATATAAGCGTACGTGCTTTGGTCTAATCTTGTGAATATTTGTATAAGTATTTTTCTTATCTTTGTCTATTTTTCTTGTTGTTATTTTGTTTGTTTCTTGTTCATTTTCTTAGTTTTGAAAAATGGCATCGTATAATGAAATTGGTCGATGGTAGTTGTTCATACTTTGATGACCCTTGTCCTTATTGTAGAGATACCAAACTCATGGCAAAATTGTTTAAATTCTCCAGGGGACGGATTGTGGGAACAATCTCAAACCTATGAGTGGAGTATATGTGATAAGTGTGGTGGTCAAAATGGCCATGGGGATAATTGTGCTTATTTGTCCTTCTCTTCCCCCAACACCCCCATGATGATTCTTCTTTTTCTCATGATAATTATAGGGATGTGGAAGTGGAAAAAAGTGAGCATGGTCAAAATGGAGAGTTCAAGCTCGTGGTGAAATGCCTACTTGAAAGAGAAAACAAAGAGCAAAATGCCTTCGAGGAGCTTTGGAAACTAATCTCCAAAATGATTTGGCCCTTGAAAGGTTGATTTCACAAATGAGAGAAATGCTTGAAGCCTTAGAGTTCCGAAAAGCCTCATAAGTGGATGGTATCCAAGAACCTTCCTTAGAAGTTGAAGCCGAAAATCCTTCTTTGGCACTTAATCAAAACCAAGAAGAACTCTCAAATGCTCAAAATGAGAGGATGATGCTCATGTTGTAGGCCATTCTTGAAAATAAAAAGAGAAGCACAACTTGGCACTTGAGGAATTGAAACAAGCACTAGATCAAAATGATGAGACTATCCGCACTTTGGAAGATCAAATGAAATTATTGGTTGAGGTTCATTATGCCCACCAACTTGAGAGTGTGAAAAGAGTTCAAGAAAAGTCCAACTTCGAGGAAGAAAGTTAGCTTTATTTTGAGGAATCAAGAATTGAACATCTTCCAACCAACTCCATGCTTGTTGGTGATGCCAAGAAAAATATAGAATTAGAGTCAACCGATGTAGTTGTAAAGATGGTTGAAAATGACTCTAATACGGGGGACCAAGAGGATATCAAAATCCGAAAAGAATTGCAATTTGGAGGCTTGATGTCACATTCCAAGCATTTCTCAATATTGGAATTGTGTGGTGATATGGAAATTGAACTACACGAGTCAATGAGGGATTGCGAAGAGGAGAGGCAAGGGCCATACATCTTACAATTTGAAGGTACAAGAAGGCAAAATAACATTCCTCACATGAAATCCAAGAAATGCAAAATGAAGCAAATGGCATGTGTCTTGATCACCTACTTACCACCCCCGTCGCTCGTGGTCACAAACTTGATTCCAAGTTAGGTGCCAAGTTCATATCCTACAAGTGGAGAGAAAAGTGATGAAGTTTATTTGCGTCGTGCCACGACGGTAAATGCTGCACTTGGTGGGAGGCAACCCATCGTTTTCAAAATTTTAGTCATTTTTGAAATTTTCTTTTTTTAGAATAGTTTATTATGTTATTTTTGACTAATCTGCAATGTTTCAGATTTTTTAGAGTTGAATTGAGAAGTTTGAGGTGTTGGAACAAGCCAAAACAGTGGCTGCGCAGTTCTGCCTAGCAGAACTCTGGTGCACCTGCACCTGCATAAGAATTTGCACAGACTCGGCTTCGCAGAAGCGCCCAGGACGCCGCAGATGCGGTAACTTGGCAGAAGCGGTTCATACGCCGCAAAAACGTGGTCGCATAAGCGGTCTAAAATCTGCAGATGCGACTCGTCGGGTAATTTTAAAGAGTCCATATATGCTTCAGCAGGTAAATTCAAAACCCTTCTTCCCCAAAATCTGACTCCTCTCATTTCTCACATTCATCTCCACTGCTCGTGCACGCTATTGCTCTCGCATAAGACAACTCAGGTATAATCTTTATCTCTACTCTCTTTCTCTTCTCTCCTTTTTCTTCTTCTTCATCTTTGTTTCTTTTCTCCGTGGCCGTTTTTCCCACAACCCTTGTTTACCCTTCTCGTTCATTGTAAGCTTTAGGGGTGAGGGAAATTAGTTGAGTTTAGTGTGTGTGTTTGGTGCTATTGAAAAGAAATTGGGGAAGTCTGAATTACCCAAATTGTTTAAAGAAAAGTCAATACACTCTATGCTTGTCATATGTTCGACGAATTGTCCAAGTGAAATAATCTTGCCATTGGCCTTGAAATCATGTGTAGTCAAGTCGTACACTCTATGCTTGTCATATGTTCGACGAATTGTCCAAGTGAAATAATCTTGCCATTGGACTTGAAATCATGTGTAGTCAAGTCGTTTGTCCATGTAGTGCACTAATTTAGAATTCTTGAGTATAAATTATGTGCCAAAATCATGTTTGGAGTTGATTAGAGTCGGGAATAGCTGGATTTTTGAACCCCCCTGATGAACATCGCATAAGCGAAAATAGTGCCGCAGATGCGGCCTCGCACCTGCGATGCCTTTTCCGCAAGTGTGAGTTTTGGTCAGCAGTGACAGTTCGTAGAAGCGCATGAAATTCCGCAGAAGCAGAACCGCACCAACGATGGTTTTTCCGCAGGTGAGGTGACTAGGCAGTTTTACAAAAACAGTAGCTATGCAACGTTGGCTAGTTGGGGCCCGTTTGGCTTGATTCTTTGGCCTAATTGTATTATTTTAAATTTCTCAATATGATTCTAATGCCTGACTAACTTTGTTTTGATTTTTTAAGGTACTTTGAGCTTAAAATGGCCGAACATGAACGATAATGTTGCGCTTGATCACAAAATTGAATAAGTGGCTGAGGATTTGAACTATGATGCCAACAGATTCATGTCTTCCGATTGTTAAAACCGGTATTATGATGATCTCCTCACAAAGAAACTCAAACTTGAGAAAGGAATTGCCGATGGCAAAGTGGCCGAGCTCCTTCCAGATTTCCATGGGCGGCTAGTTTCAAGCGGATGGACCTGCTTCATCCCTACTCCATTTAAGGACAATGAGGAATGGGTGTGGGAATTTTACGCAAACTTAAAGGGTACACATTTCCAAAATCATGAACTTACAATAAGGGGAAATATTGTGAAATTTGGAGTTGAAGAGATAAATGATGTCTATGGGCTTCAAAATCATCCGCCCGAGCCAATGCGAGAAAGAGATACATGCGACAATGGTGATTGGCTAGTCTCAAAGCTTTGTCCTACAGGTCAAACTGTACTTGGGTTGAAAAGAAAACATGCATCAAATGTGGTAATTTCACGGCCGAAGCAAAAATGTGGTTGTATATCATTGCGAGCATAGTTTCTCCTTGTGGGAACGTGTTTGATGTCACATATACTAGGGCCCTGATAATTGCTTGCATCCTTGATGGCTTTCCAGTGAATGTCAGTCATTACATCGTTCAGGAGCTGAGGAGTATGTACTTCAAGGTGGCTCGACATTTATATTTCCATCATCGATTACAGAGTTGTTACGGTGTGCCCAGGTTGAGGAATGGGATGGAGATCATTTGATACCGGCGGACAAGCCCTTTCACCCATTGAGAGTGACAGGAGAAGGCAGTGTAGTAAAGAGAAAGAAGAGTAAAATGGAGATTGTTTTAGGTGAGGGGTCCTCCTCACAAGCTACTTAGGCCGAGGGACCATTTGGGATGCTAAATTCCCAGCTTGCCTCCATTCATGACTTAGTGTCACAGCTCCCTAGTGGACCCTCACACTCCCAGCCTGTGCCCGAGTACTTTACCAGGGAAGAAATAAAGACCTACTTGGAGGCCCAAAAGAAGTAGGCAGAGTCTCAGGAGAAGTTGGCAGCTTCTGTTAGCAAGTTCGAGACAACCTATGGCAATATGACCAAGGCACATGTAGATCTTCAGGCAGACTTCCAAAAGGAGAAAGAGAGAAATAAGAATAAGGGAAAGTTCATGATAAAGATATGGAGAGGCATCAAGTCCATCTTCAAATGGGGGCAGCCGAACAGGAAGATACCGGTCGAGGACAAAGATGATAGTGAAGAGTATTCCTTCTTTCCGAATGCTGCTGATGTTGATACTGATGCTACCGACGATGATGAGGTCGAGAGCTCTACACGGCACTGATTAGCCTTTTCCCTTTGTCTGCTAGTTTGATGCAGACCTCAGAGAGACCCTCAAACTACTCTTATTGTATCTTGATATCGTGCAGTGAGGACACTGCAGTATTTTTAGTTGGGGGTGGCTTTAGGGAGTATACTTTATTTGTACATTGATGATTAACTTGTGCCCTTGCCGGGCTTATGCTTTTGTATGGATATTGTGTGCCCTTGTCGGGATTGTTTTACTATTGTTTATCATGTGCCTTTCCCGGGCATAGTTTGTGATTGGTCATATATTTGCGGATTAGTCGCTTTTGTTATTCTATTCTATTTATTTATTTTCTTTAGTAGTTTTTAGTTATTTTATTTTCATTCTTTTTAGTGTTTATTTTATTTTCTTTAGTAATGTTTAGTTTATATTATTTTTATCTCTTTAGTAGTAATATGCTTTTCAATAAATTTCCTTGGATTTTCTTTATCTACGGTTCTTTCCCGAGGAATATCTTTGTGTTGAACCAGGTGTCTTTTCCCTATGACGGATGGCGTGATGACTTTGTTAAGGGAATTAGTCTTATTTTGTTATGTTTTGGATTGTTTGGTACTAATAAAATTAGTCTCTTGTATGTGAAGTGTGAATTAAGAATACCCCTCCGAATTTTGGTTATAAATTGAAAAAGTAAGTTGCATGGGGAAGAATAATTTTTGTGATAACTTTTTGGCTCATTTTGTGACTCTTTGCCTACTAGTTGACATGATATTGCTCTAATTGTTCTTATTAAGAAGTGAAATTGATCCGTCTTGATTAGTTTATGTGCCATGTGTGTTGGTTTTTGTTAAAAATAATTCTTGTGTTTACTTTTATTATCTAAAACTTGCACGGTTGGTCTTTCAATGCTAATGTTAATTATGTTTGGTTGGAGGGATGATCTTAGTCAATCTTTGTGATATTTGAAAAGGCCTCTAGCCTTTCGAGCCTACCGTTGCGTAAATGTTATAACTAAACCCCATTTGAGCCTTTAACCTTTTCTTTGGCTACCTCATTACAAACCTTTACTCTTTTTGTGAAATAATTTCCTTTTTTGAACCCCTCCCTCCTTGAATATTAAAGATGAGGCTAAAAGCCTAAGTTGGGGGTGTTAGTATTAATTAGAAAATGGTGAAGATGTACATTGTGTGTACAAACATATACGTCAAAGTTGCTTATAAGAAGATACTCAAGCTCCAAAAGAAAATAGTTGTATACAAAAATATGGATTCTTGAGAAAATTAGAGAGGTGCTTTAAGGTGGTTCTATATTGGTAACTAGATGCCAATAAGGGCTATGTGGTTTAAAAAGAAGCAAAGTGCAAAAAGAAAGACAAATATGAGTAGTCTTCAAGGAGGGTGTAGTCACTTGTATCACAAATGCTTATCCTACCCTTCCGTAAGCCTACATTACAAGCTTAAAAAGTCCTTATGGGATCTCCTACCGAATGTTCTTGAATAGGCGGCGAATTAAAATAAGGGCAAGCTTATGGCATGATATTTTGTAACGCTTGAAATTCTTTGTTGAGAGTAAGTGTCTTTGTGCATTTGTCCCTTGTGTTGTTATTGTAAATATGGTGATTTTGGGAGTTTCTTTCTCGTGAGGGCACATGCATTATGATGGATTGGTGACATTGATATATTCCAAATTGAGTAAATTGAGCATATGTAGTAGACTAGTGCTTTTGAGTCACTTCTTGAGGCTTGGTTGTTGTCACTTGATTATTTTGAAACTCCATTGCATTCTTGAGATTGAGTTTTAAATGAGGGAGTTATTTGGTTGAGTCACATGCTTGAGCCTAATTATTAGTACCAACCAAAGCCATAAGTGTTATGCTTAATTGGAAAATATGATTTGGAAATGATAGCGATGCTAATTGTGCTTTAAATGGTAGAGCCTCATTGAATTTTTGGTTTTTATTTGCTTGAGGACAAGCAAAAGCTTTAAATTGGGGGCGTTGATGAGCGGTGATTTTACCATTTATTTTAGTCTCTTTTCTTTAGTTTTTGTGTCCTTTAATTATAAAATGAGGTAATTTATGGTGTGCATTGCTAGATTTTCAGGTACAATGAGTCTTGAAGAGAATTGAAGTGGAATCGAGTAAAAAAGAGGGAAAAAAGTGCAAAATTGCTTCAGTGAAACCGCATATGCGGAAGAGTGCCCGCTCACCTGCGAGAAAAGGCCGCGTCTGTGGAATAGGAGAAATTGCACTAGAAGCGCACCTGCGACTAAGAATCCGCTTCTGCAGAACAGCTCCTGCGATTGATGTCCGCATTTTCGAAGCCGCTTCAGCAGCGACATGTCCGCTTCTGCAGAGTAGGCAAATTTCACAAGGCTCACGTCTGCGAGTATTTTCGCGCTGCTGTGATACAGCAACTGCGATGACTTTTCTGCAGGTGTGGCCAACGGGCTTCAGCTATGGACATACTTGGCATTTCACATTTTCTCCATTTCAAACCCACAAATACACGACCTAGCTCATTTGTAAAATATCTTAGGCTTATTTTTTAGTCTCTTGACTAGAGAACACAAGTTTTGGACCTAGGGTTCTTGCACACACACTTGGGTCTTGAAGATTTGAAGCTTTTAGTTGAGAATTTCTTACCTATTTATGTTCATTTCTTTATTTTCTTGCTTTGTATTGAATATCTAAGTGTGTAGTAGTTTTTTAACACTTGAATCTTGTTTATGGGAATATTCATACTTAAAGTGTGGATTAAATATCTTGTTGTGCTTATGTATTGAACGATTTTTATTTATTACGAAGTGAGTTATTGTTTCTTTAATTATTCTTGTTCTTTAATGTTTCCTAAGGTATTAGCTAACCCTAGGACTCGCCCATTAACTTCGAATTAATTTTGGAAAAGATACTTTGGGGTTAGAAAAGATTAATTAACAAGAACTTGAGGCGTCAACCCTCACTCTATAGATTCTACCTAAGGATATGATTGAACTACTTGTAGCCATATTCGGGTGTGCTTAATCTCTTAATTGTTTACGGGATAATTCAATTAGAAAGTCTTGTTAGTCTTCGGAAGAAGCTAATAAAGAATTATTACTCGCGGCTAATTAAAATAAACTCGCTCATATTATAAAATTGTGAAATATATTGGATTGTTACTTGACTGTAATTCCCCGTGTATCCATAGTTGTCGCCGTTGATCATTTTACTTGCTTTCTAGGTTAGCTTACATTTTCGCGATTAGTTATAAATATTTTCTCAAAATCCTTTTAAGTGTTTGGCATAACATAATAAGCGATAATTCTCTTACACGCCTAATCGCCTACATATTATTCGCTGTGGGATTTGACCCCGACTCACAGTTGGATAAATTATATTGCATGTGACCGTGTCCATTTACTTTTTAGTAGTAGATTTAGACGTCATCAAGGCCCCAAGAGTGTCACACCTCTTTTCGTACACTCCCCGGGGGAGGAAATGTATAAAAATGAGTTTTTCCAATTAAAGTGACATTGATCGAAATGGGATTATTTAATTATTTTCAGAGTCGCCACTTGGAAATTTAAATTGGTGTTCCAAGTCACCGGTATCCCAGATCGAGGAAAAGTTTGACTTTCATAAAGAAGTCTGCGAACCAGAAATTCTAAGTAAGGAATTCTGTTAACCCGCCCTTGGGTTTCGTGGTTTTAGCACGGTCGCTTGTTGTTATAATTGGCTTACTATCTAATTTTAATACCTGCAATTAGCCTATAGTGCATTTTACCTTATTTTACTTTCCGCTTTTGAAGTTTATCAAGAATTGCAATGTCAATCAAAATATGCCACCAATCACGTCACATAAATGCACCCGTAATTTGTAACACCTTTTAATTAAACATCGAGATTTGGATTTGGGTCACATAAATGCGCACCCGAAGTTAGGAAATTAAATTAATAAAATGACGCGCCTAAAGCAGCTACGCGTTTTTAACTTTTCGAGGGCCATGAAATTCGCTAAATAGCGCACCTCGATTTTTCTATGTGTTTTGTTAATGAGGGCCATATGTTTGTAAATTTATTTAGTATGGCACGCCTCAAATTAGTTTTAAAGCTTTTATTATTTTTGAATTTATTGAAATCGAGTCACCTGAAAGGCACCCTCGAGGTTGGCATTGTTACTATGTCACGGGAACCGTACCCATAGTTACAATGTAGTTAATCGTGTTCAATTCGGGCTCCTCAAATTTACAACATTTAAAGCTTATTTATATTGAGCTCATGTCTAATCAATTAGAGGGCCATTCGGGATTATTGATTGTATGGCACCCCTCTTTTACAATCCTTAATGAAATCAACAAGGAATAAGTAGTTTTACTATAAGTACATTTTATTTATAACATTATCCAAACATAAACAGAAGATGCCCAGCTCTTAATTCAAGCCTGCCTATCATCAGGGTGTTTAATCCCACTTTTTGGCTTCAAATTTAACAACCTGACCAATTAATGATTAAATCTGTAAGTCACAGCCACACAAGACAACAACAGCCTCCTCTTATCACCCATTACTACACACGGTTGCATTTTTTTTATTAAGCTATTATTTAACAGTCATAGTATAGAAATCAGCAGTGGAACAACACCAAACTTAGCATAGAAGAAACAGGATTCACATTTCACATACTATCAATCCAAAATGAACATATTCTCGTTTGATTCTAGTTATGAACACATAATCGGAGGAGTATTCAGTACCTGAACAGCAATAAGAGACCTAAGAATAGCCAAATAAAGGCCAGAAGTAAATTCGACTGCTAGTTGAAGAACAACAATAAAATAACAGATAATCCCAACTAGATCCAATTTCGAAGCCCAGAGATGCAGAGGACTTGTTTTGAACCAAATAGGAGCAGCAACATACTTCTTTTTGTATTGTTTTTAATATAAAAATCAACCTAAGATCTGCTTAGAGCTTTTCAAATCTGGAATCCTGAATTTCAGAATTTCCACCCTTTTTTTGGTATTTTGGAGCGTGAGTATGAAAGTGTGATGTAGATGAGTGAGAGTGAATCAGCGGAATAGTAATAGCAAATGGTAATGGCCATCAACAAGAAACCACAGCATATCAATTACACTGGTTCGAGCAGTAAGTATATCATTGGCTTGCAATATGATTTTTGCAATTACAGGGTATTCAAACGTACCTATACACTGTTAACAGATTTATCCACGTGAAATGGCTACGACGATCGGTCGCAGCAGCAACTGTCAATTTGGAACACAGCAGCAGCAACTGCGCAACCTCGATTCAACTACTTCCAACAAACCTCAGATTTGAAATAGAAAACTCCTTGAAATTCTGATTTTAAATTAAAACTAACTTTAACCATGTGTGGCTAAAGCCTATTTTAAACTCAAACATCGCTCAAAGAACTCTGCTTTTATACGAGCATCTCGGATTTTTGGGTTTTTTTTGGTGGAAATGGGTGTCGATTAAGATGAGGGAATGGACGGGGGGTGAGTTTGCGTGGGTTTTGGGTTGGGTTTGGCCGGATTTGTGGTCGGAACCGTGGTTGAGGAAAGCTGTAAGGTTTGGGGGGTGTTTGAACGGAGGAGGCGGAAGGGAGAGGAAGGAGTTCTGCTTCTTCTTCTTTTTTTTTGCTGAAAATGGCTCCGCCTTTAGGGTTTTATTTAGGACATTAAATAGGGGAAGGGATTAATTCATGGCCGTCGGATCTATGAAGATCGACGGCCCAGATCAAAAGGAAAGGAAAGTGGGTTAGGTTAAATTAAGGGAATTGGGCTGCCAGATTGGGCTTGGGTATTTGGGTCAATTTCTTTTGAAATTCTAACCCAATTCGTTTTTTTTTAAACTCTAATTAGTCCCCCTCTTTAATTGTTAACTAAAAAACAAAAGTCCTAAAAAAAATAAAAATCCTAATTTATCAAAATGTGCAACTAAACTAATTTGACATGATGCTAGGCTCTATGAATTAAACATTAAAAGATGCACTATTTCATGATTTTTTTTTAATTTTGTTTTTCTTGAATTAATGACCTAATAGTTAAATATGAGTAATTATAGATCCAATTAATTATTATTAAAATGGCTAATAATCAATTTGAACTATTTTATTTATTTTTAGGAGTATTTAGGGCGGGCCAAAAATCACGTGCTCACAAATATCAAATTAATGAAATCGGCAGATCATTAACTTTCACAAAGGAACATTGCCATTTGGCATCAAACACAACAATATGAAACACAATTCATCCTGTGACAAGCGTGGCACCGGCTACGGTCTCTCTACCTATACATGTCATCACAATCACAATATCTCATCTCAGTCGTGGTACCAGCAACGGTCTCTCCACGTGTTTCAATATCTCGTGGCAGGCGTGCCACCCGCTCCCCCATATACAATTTCACATCACAGACGTGGCACCCGCAACGGTCTCTCCACGTATACTATGTCTCGTAACATGCGTGGCACCAGCTACGGTCTCTCCACCTATGCATGTTACCACAATCACAACCAATTTCCACACAATGGAATCACACATCACATCAAACTCCCCTTTTTGGAAAATAATATCATTAACACCCAACCTGGCCAGGGGGAAACAGCTTTAACTAGACCACTACTCGACTCTTAATAAACTAAATCAATGTTACCAATTTACTACTACTTGTGCTTATAGATTAACCTTCCCCTATCCCATTTATTTTTCCGTTAAACCTAGACAAGTTACTATTGTTATGACACCGAACTTTTACAGACTCTTATGGACACCTAAGACCTTACCCAATGAATTAGACACGAGTTCTTTAATTATCTTTTACGATTACTTATCTAACTAATTCAGTCATCGAGTTAAATTATAATGGAAAAGGTGTTCACCTCCATAATCATAATCAACAGGAACATGTACAATGTTCAATTCATGTATTCGGCGCATCAACCGCCCTCATTTCATAATATCCTGTGGCAGGCGTGCCACCCGCCCCTCACATACATCACAATGATTTCCACGGACATCATCCGGCAATTAGAAACATCATCATCTTTTGCATTTCAGCAATATCATGAATATCATTCAACAATGATAGCATTAATATACAATAATTATCAACATACGACTCACGGTCATGTTTGACACCAAAGTATAGGTACCCGTCACCTTACCTATACAATGTTCTCATCGAAAAATAATTTAGCATATAGCACATAGTTCCTAATTCCTCAAGCAAAGGTTAAGACGGACACTTACCTCGCTTGGCAACGAATTCAAGGTTTCAATAAACCTTAGCCTTGACACCTTGCGTCCAAAGGCTCCAAATCTATTCATAAACGATTCATTACATTCAATACCCACAATGGAAATCAATTTCCATTTAAATTTACAAGATTTACGGGTAAATTCCCGAAATTTGACTCTAAGTCAATAGTGGGGCCCATCTATCGAAATCGTTCGAAATTCATAAAATGTAATTACCCATTACAATGTGAGTCCATGCATCTCAAATTTGTCCAAATCCAACATCGGATTGACTTTAATCCCCAATTTCACATTTTCAGAAATTGAGAACAACCCTAGGTTCTTCTCTTTCACAAATTCGTGAATTTACAATGGGATTAAGCATGGAAAACATTAATCTAAGAGGGATTTAGGGTATAGAACACTTACCCTATGATTCTCTTGAGATTCCCTCTCTATTTGTTCTTCACTTTAATCTTCTTCTCAAAAGCCCCAAATGCTTCTAAGGTAGTACAACCCTTTTATTTGCAGAATTAATCATGTAATCTTCCTTGCATGTGAGTTTTGGGGTTGATTTCTAGTGATTCTTCATGTTTGTAATCGTTTTTCTCTCGTGGGTATTGCGTATTGTATTTCCGAAGCACCCAAATGGACCCTAGGTCCTATTTATATTGGGTAAAAAGTCGGGCAAAATGTACTGAAGCAGGCCAATTTCGCGACCCCTCTGCCTATTTCGCGGTTCGCATATCTCACATGCGAACCGCTTTTCCATCGCACAACGACCAAAAAGGCTGCCCAAGCTTCTGCCCTATTTCGCTACGCTTTTGTATAGGTTTAACTTTCTTTTGTAGTTCGAAATATGTCTACTACTATGAGCAGTTTGTATTTTGAGTTTGTTCTTACCGAAACTTACTAGTAATATTTTATTTACTAACGAGAATAGTCTACTTATATGATGAGAGCTTGATGAGAATGTATTAACTTATTAATGGAACCTAGTCTATTCATGACAGTAATTTTAATTGTGCTGATGAATTTTTCTCCTTTGAGCCTTCGAGTTGAGACATACTTCAGCTTAACTTTCAAAGAAACTCTAATACGTTTTATAAAAACTTGTGTGAGCAGGAGAAAAAGAAAGAGAATGAACATAATTATAAACCTTGTGTGATGGAGAAAAGCAAGAGAGAAACAATATAGCTATTTAAAAACTTGTGTGAGAGGGAGAAAAATAAGAGAGATCCAAGTAACTTTCTTATTGAGTAACTAATCCTAACACTTACTATCTTGCTGCATTATTGAGTAACTAATCCTAACACCTTCTATCATTCGTTTCCCTACTACTTGTTTTATGTTATATACTGGTATTCAATCGTAAAAAAGGTAAAATAATACTGGCTTGACTATCCGAGGTGAATTCTTTAGATAGAAAACCGTGAGATAAGAATCTTTCGCGATACCTGCCACTTTGGTTTTCTATGTGTTTTATTTCATGTGAGATTTTTGTTAGAAGGAGGCCTTCGTTTCATAAAGAAAGCAAAGGTCAGGAGCTTCCCAATTGTCCGGCTAAATTTCGAAGTCATCGATTGTTGTTTCAGCCATCTGGCTCTCAATCAATGATTAGGATATTTAACTCTTGTGTGCCTAGGGTGGAGACAAGGAAATTTAAGGATGAATTACGAATGAAGAATGAATAAATAGTTTTATTTGAGAAATATTAAAGTTACATATTGCTATTTCCCATAGAATACTATATGAAATAATATTAAACATAGATGATATAAACCAGTCAGTGATGTCTTTATTGAGTAAAATGTGAAAGAGAGGTTTCTTTCTTAAGCATAATCTACAACTCTGTTGTATTGTGGAAAACATGACTATTGTTTCGTTGCACTAGAGACTTATTTTGAGTTATATCTATCTTTATTCATATAAAACAAGTGCACCAAATGTTGGTTTATACAGGCTTTTATAAAAATAACTGGATCTATATGCATAATTCTGATTTTTACAGCAGTTTGGTTTATATGAAAATTGACATTTTAGAAATTTAAGATTCATAATTTTTTCCATTAATGGATTTACTGATAAAGTTAAGATTCCTGGCTAGATGATTATTGTAGCTTGTGTATGAGCTGCAGGACCATAGCCGCAATAGCAACCAGTCCATAAGCTGCTGTGTCACATACCCCAGTAACCTGCTTGAGTTTCGTATGAAAGTTTGAAGCAAATGGAGGTTTGTTTTTGGAGTATAGGCTATAAGTCATTATTGACTTTCTGAAGAAAAGAAAAGTTAATTCTTGGTTTCATACTCCTGTTCTAGCTCTATGTCAATTATTATTTGATTACGTTATTGCGAGTTCCTGATTGTTTGCGCGGCATGATTTGTCTTGGCAGTAACAGA